>JARGCV010000052.1:7835000-8007500 GCA_034064705.1 Bothrops alternatus | reverse complement strand
AGTCTTAGGCAAAACCTCCCGTTTAGAGATTTTATTTGCAAACTTCTTAGAAATCTATCATTTATATATTGTCATATATATATAATTCTCTCTCTCTCTCTCTCTCTCTCTCTCTCTCTCTCTCTCTCTCTCTCTCTCTCTCTCTCTCTCTCTCTCTCTCTCTCTCTCTCTCTCTCTCTCTCTCTCTCTCTCTCTCTCTCTCTCTCTCTCTCTCTCTCTCTCTCATGCATACACATGATGTCAAACTTGAAGATGCAAAAGAGTCTAATCTTATAATTCATATTTTCTATACTGGACTGGTCCTGTAGATTTTATCAATGACTATTTTTGGTGGTTCTTTAAAATTATTTTAAGGCAGCTCAAACTACAAGGTAGAAATGTTTACAATGCTAAAAAAATTAAAAATATATTGTATGTATTTATGTGTATGTATAAACTATGAAATATGAACATTGCTGAGTTAAATAGGACCTACACTAAGGTAAATATGCATAGTACCATAGGCCGACTTACTTAATACTCTTTAGTAATAACAGGATACACTAAAGTCTAACTAAAAGAATCAGATTATTTCCTATTTTTCCCCCACAAATTCTCAGATCACCAGCAGGTTGCCATAAAGATAGTTGTTGGCTCTATTTCTGTGCATGGAAATATAAGAAGATATATCTAGGTCCAAAATATTCATCTTTAAAAAAGAAAGAAATATAGTTATATTAATCAAATCATAATGTTAAAAGTTTACAATCTTATGGGGCTACATTACTAACATTATTAGCTGTCCAGGACCACCTGCAGTTTGTGGGTTGGACATGCCTGATCTAACATTTTATATAGATAAATTTCCAATGACCTATTTAGGACATAACACAAGGCCAAAGTGTGACATTATTTATTTAAGGCAATTTCACTTCCCATATTGCATATTGAATGGGAGATTGAAAGTGTCCAATACCATTTTAAACCAAATATAGTTGGTTGACTTATCCAGAGTAATTATAACTAGACTTTATTCAAACCACCTTATAATCATAAATGTTTCTAGGGGATTGGCATGTTTAGATATGCTATAGTCATCGTGCAAAGTATTTCCCATTTGGAACATAATGGATTTATTTATTTATTTATTTATTTGACTTATATGAGGCCCTTCTCCCCAGACTCAGGGCGGCTCACAGCAAAAATGGGATGGGATTATAACAGCAAAAATGGGATGGGATTATATTAAGCTGTCTTAACCATGATTAGTTGAATAAGTCACAATGGGCAGACTCATTCATAATATAAGCTATAAACAATGCTTTATAACCTACCAGAGTACACACAATCTACTGGGCAAAACCCAAACAAACCACATTATGACTTAGTGCAGTGTCTGAGCCTTATTATCAACCAACCATGTTCCCTGGAAATGAAATCAAATGCTTGCAATCCCAGTCTGCCTGCATCAGGGGAAGAAAAAGAAGGGTGCTCATGACTTGAAATTTCTTTCACTTAACAATTGTTAGCTATTATATCTGAGTAAAACCAGGAATAGTTATAAATGCAGTAGCATGCAAGGAGTTCTTTTGGCACTGGGTTTCCCGACAGATTAATGTTATTACATTTCTACCAGATAGCAGGCTTGTGGAAGAAATATACACAGTGGCAGATCTGAGCCTGAAATGTGACTTTCCTCTAGGAGATTTGGTTCAGACTCATCGTTTCGAGAAATAAACTAGATATGACATTATTAATGTCTTTGTCCTCGAATGACTTTGTCTTTTTGAGCTGGGGAGGGGGGTGAGAATTCAAGCTGGCTTACAATTGTTCTTTGGAAGGAAAATGAATCCCGTCTTTGCTCCCATTAGACTCTGAATCAGCCCCAACCTCGGCATAACTCCTATTTGTTTGAAAACATAACAGTGACAGCTTTCTCAGAAAGTAAACACGTGAAAACTGTACTCTGGGAGTAGTCAACTTGCAGTCATCCAAATGTTGATTTATAACTCCTAACATCCCCATCAGCCCAGCTAATGATTAGGGATGCTGTAATCCACCCATGTCTGTAGTCGGCCACAGTGCCTTCCACCAAAGGCAGGGACAATATGGATATGCAGCTGATGAAGCAACCTGAGGCACATTAGGGATGGGGAACATGTGGCACTCCAGATACTTTTGAATTACAACATCTACCATCCCTCCCCACTGGCCAGGCTGATTGAGAATGTAAAAGTAGTAGTTGAGTCACCTGTGGAGGGAAATAGACTCTCCATTCTTGCAAGAGAAATGACTATGTATAGAACATGAGATGAATTACTTGATTTTTTTTTAATCAAAATGGGATAATGGACAATGGAAACTAGCTGCATCATGGGAAGATTTATTTCAGAGTGATAATAGAACACACTTCTAATTAATGACTTTTTTTTATCTCATGGGTGATATGTTTCCCTTTGATCCCATACATTGTCTTTGAATAAGCATTGATTCAAGACAAATTTCCCAAAGTTTGCCACCCTTAGGGAAACCACCCGAATTTTTTCTGCCTTGCTTGCTTCAGAAATGGATGAAACCAATGATCTAATGAGTTTATCCTTCCTTGGTAGGCCTTTGTTTAATTGGGTGAGAGATACCTGTTGATTTGCATTTTAGGTGCTCAGCTATTGGCTAAGTTAAACCAAGGAAGTGTAAGCAATAATTGGATGAAGATAGAGATATTCTCCGTAATTTGCAGATTTGCAAACGCATAGATAACAATATATTGAAAACCTCTGAAGACAATCAAGACAATTTTGAAAAATCCCTGATTAGTTTTTAAGTTTAATATACAAGTGGCTGGCAATGTGGGAGCTTTCCATGTAAGAGATGGAATGGTTCTCTTAGTTCCATCTTGTGTATATTTACTGTGAAAGAACTCCATCTCTGTTCGATGGACTTTACACCAAGGTAAGTGAAAATTAGCTCACCGCATATGTCATATTTTAATTTGGTAAAAGGTTTCAAGCAGGAACATTGCCTCATGGATTCAGCTGACTTTCATTCTTGAGCCTTAATAACCGAGGTTGGATAAAATAACCAAGGTTGAGTGAAAGCGTACTGTGCATATCTAAGACCAAAATATGTTGCAGAGGAAATAGACATCACGCTTCTGAAATTGCCGATCCCAGCGGCTGTATCAGCTTGTGAAATGATAACAAGAAATAACTTAACACGAGTGGAGAAATAGCAGCCAGATAAGTGTTTTGTATTGCATTTTCCCTAGTAGAAAGATATATTCAGGCTGACTTAGAAGATAAACATCCAAAAGGGAGCTGAGAATGAGTTCACCTGTAGTGCTTTTACATCCTCAGCTATTTTGGCAGGAATCTGCAACACCCGCAATCCTGGGAACTCCCTGGGTCTACTTTTAAGTTGGCTCATCTTGGATTGCACAATGAGCAGCCAAATTAATAGCAGTTCCTCCAGCTAGCCTTGGAACAGTATGACAGTAATTTTATAGAGTTGAAAGCTTGTTGGAGGGTAGCCGTTTATACCTCTTAAAGTAGGTGCATGCAATGATTTCAGGACTTAGAGATAAAATGGAACAGCGCTGTCAGAAGTAGGCATAGTCAGGGCAAAAATTAATTTGACTTAAAATAATATTTATTTATTTATTTATTTATTTAATCAAATTTCTATGCCGCCCCTCTCCTAAGACCTGGGGCAGCTCACAACAACAATACAGCTACATATAAAAATTTAATAATAATGATAACATCCAATCCAAAGATCCATACATACAACAAGCAAACACAATCAAATACACAATCAACGATGGAAGCACATTCCTCGGCCAGGGGGCAGAACACAGTTTATACCCCCCAAGCCTGTCGGCATAAATAGGTCTTCAAAAGTTTCCGGAAAGCTAGGAGGGAGGAGGCAGTACGAACCTCTGAGGGAAGCTGGTTCCAGAGGGCTGGGGCAGCAACGGAGAAGGCCCTTGTCCTAGGACCCGTCAGATGACATTGCCTGATGGACGGGACCCGTAGGAGGCCAGCCCTATGCGCCCTAACCGGTCGCTGGGATTCATGAGGCTGAAGACGGTCCCGCAAGTAACCTGGTTAATTAACAAAAGCTAATATGATCTCTCATTGTGTAGTCGATGAATTCCCCTCTAAGGTCACACCACAAATTACCATTTGGTGGCAACTCTTGGTGAGATTCTTATGGTGAGATCAAAGAGTACTACAGATAGTACAGTCCAAGATAAACAATATACTGTATATCACCAGTTAAATTCTCTACACTGAACATTTTGAAATGAAGCTTTCAATGAGAAGGTCAGAGTTATTCATTTCTTGTTCTAGAATCACTTTTTAGCAAGGAAATAGCCTGAATCCATCCACATATAAAGGTCTGAGTCTCTTTATTATTTCTGGATTTTCCTCCACCCTCTCATCTCATTACTCTAGAGAAGATTATGCCTTCTGAATCAGCTATGTTTGTTTTACTATAAAAGGAAGTAGACTGTTCTGTCTTTGTCTCAGTCTAGGCGAGTACAGGAAAGTCAACAGCCAAACGTAACGCCATTCAAAGATCAGGTACTGGCCAAAATCAGATATGGGTAGTCCTTGACCTATGACAACAATTGGGACTGGAATTTCTGTCACTAAGTAATAAATTCATAAAATGTGACATCAAGTGACTGCATCACTTAGCAATGGCAATCCTGGCACTCGCCATTGCCACCATTAAACAAATTCCACTGGTTTTTAGTCAAGGACACAATCCAAGCCAACCCATTTCAGGCTTGGTCCTTCCCTGCTCTCAGTAAGGTAAGGGACTGCCTCCAACTCCTCCCCCAGCTATCTCCTCTTCCTATCTCTGCCCTGCACTAACAGATATTAAAAAAAATGTAGTCCAAGCCGTATTCTGAATTTCAGTTGCTAATTATGCCACAAATCTTTGACTATGGATGGAAAGGGAGGTCCAGAGGCTCTGTCTCCATGGTAGAGATAGCATGTGACTCATTGTTGGTAAACAATTTCCCCATCCACCAAAGATCCCTTAATTATCAGTCAATTTGTGGGCAGATAGACTTGGGGTGGCAGCTATTTTGTACAGCAACAAAGGCCAAACTTTCACCGCTAGATGGACCCTCTCTAACCTACAGACATAAGCAACCTTCAATTTTCTTAAATGTGGGACACCGCCATAGATGAAATCCAAGCTTCAGGATGCATAAATGAGGCAGTGATTTAGTTATGACCCCCCCCCCAATCTCACCAACTGCAGAAGATCCAATAGACCTTGGAGTTAACTGGTTTTCTGAGTCAGGCAGCAAACAGGTTGCAACCAGGGTGAGTGAGACAGACATGTAGGCCTCAGGGTGGTAACAGTGGACACCTATGCTGCAATGGTTATGCCAGCCTTCCATATATTTTGGACTACAAGTCTCAGGACATCCAGACAGTTGGGAATTCTAAGAGTAGCAATACAAATGTTGGAATCCACCAGGTTAAGGAAGGTTGTTCTATGTCAGATGTAATTCTCTGGCAATCCCCAAAGAGTAGGAGCTATAGTTGTTACTATGACGATGTGAGAGATGGTGCCTACAGTGATGGAGCTGGCATAATGAACTTCAGGACAGCAGCAGATTCTTAGGAAGGAGGGAGCACCAGTTTCTTCAGAAAGAGGGGGGGGGCAACCCAGTCCAGAGGAAGGAGGGAGACAGAGGAAGAGAATGAGGATAGACACTCCCTAGAATCTGCCAAAGTATATCCATTAGCGTGAGAGTAGTAAAGGTTGAGTCTGGCAAGGTCCTTGTATGTCATTCTTGGGCCAAGCCTGACAGATGAAGATTATAATGCTAATCCAATCTGTGTGAGTATGTACCAATGTTCTATTTCAAGAATTTACGTCTCAGCTTATATAAGCTACCTTCACTTCCCTCCTTATATCCAGTATCCTTCCCCTTTTGGCTTCTCTATGCCAGGACACCTTCCCTCCAAATTTAGCACTGCTTTTTCAAGAGAGAGATATCACCCCGCTGCTCAAGCGGGGAAAGAAGAAGCATCTGTATCTTACAAAGTTGAGTGGGCAAAAGCATCCCAGCCACTGCAGCTTTTCTTCTCCTCCCGTGTCTCAAGTGGCAAGCCTGCTCCTGAGATCCCTGCTCTTCCGAGCATCTCCCTAGGCTATGCACCAACCCTTCCTTAATGATCCTTATGCTTACTAAGCTGCCTCTGTAACTAGCCCTCTCCGTGGTTCCCTGGCTGCCTCCTTTTGCTATTTTCAGCTTTTCACAGAATGTGCTTGGCTCTCTCAATGCTTCCAGCTGTGGCAATTAAGCCTCCGTACTTGCAACCTAGTCTGAGTGCTGTTGACCTTTTGGAGGATCAACATATGGCATATCTGACCGCAAAAATATATCCGGCTGAGCCACCCAAAATTCACCCTCGTCTTTCTTTCTTTCTTTCTTTCTTTCTTTCTTTCTTTCTTTCTTTCTTTCTTTCTTTCTTTCTTTCTTTCTTTCTTTCTTTCTTTCTTTCTTTCTTTCTTTTTTAAAAAAGATAGAATAGAATAACATTACATAAAATATTGAAAGAGTCCCAGCAAACCGCATCAGCTCAGACGGAATCAGAAACCTGCAGAGAGCAGTTAGCAATCAAGTTAGGGAAAAAAATGCCGAGCGATTTGGCGTAATGAAAGAAAGGCAAAGAAAGCTTGGCCTGCTTGCTGCAAGCAAGAAAAGATGCTAAATTCAGGGGATAAATTATGCATGACAAATGACTCCCCAAGGCTTGAGTTTCTAATGTTATATTGGAAGACTTGGGGTTTTTCTTGATGCCTCTGGACCAGCCTTTGAAAAGGGATAGCTCGCAAGCCTAGCAAGGCATCTTTGAAGGACTTGCCAGAATCCTTAAGCTGGGGAGACATGAAACAGAGGCTGCCAGTTGGAGCTGGGTGATCTTTTGGCTGGCAAGGGCTAAATCCCCTTGTGAACCATCTCCAGAGGGCTGAAAGTCAGGCAGGGATGGTGCTTAAGCAAACATTAATCGGCTCAGATAGAGAAGAGCTGGGGTCACCCACTTGCTTTCTTTAGGAGAACATCCTCCCTTCCTCCCTCCCCACTTTCACACAACAAGTAAGGACAGGCTGTTCATGCAGGGCATCTGAATGAATGCTAGTCCCAATCTGCCTGACTCTTTTTCATGTGCTTTCTTCCCCTGCAAAAGAGGTTCTGGGTTTTCTACCTTACTCTCGGGGGCTTGATAGTTCCTTTTTAATTTCGCCTGATGGTGTTCTGGTTTTACTTCCTTGCCATGCCACATCTTTCCATTCGTCCCAGGCCTGTCCAGGTCACTCCCACTGAAACAGATCCGACCAGGAGTCTCCCTTTTGGGTTTCGTGGAAACCCGGGAAGCTACCAGAAAGCAGATTATTCAGTCTGGGATGAAATATGTGTGCTCAACGGTTGCAGTTAAATCAATGTAAGAGCCCAATGCACCCATGAGAATTGAGAGAAGAGGAATTCTTTTTCTTTCAAAGAAATGTTGAAAGCCAAATTCTTTTTTTTTTTATCAAACTGAATGAGAATGGCTGGCATAGCATTAGCCTGAACTGATTATCTCAATAGATCTTTCGGATTAATCCAGGAGTTGCATGCATCCATTTTAAAGGTTTCAGGCTACCCTGGACTTGGGAATCAGAATAGAGCTGGAAGAGGCCTTGTAGGTCATCTAGTCCAACCCCTATATCATTTCAGACAGGTGGCTATCCAGTCTTTTCTTAAAAATCTCCAATGATGAAGCACCCACAACTTCTGAAGGCAAGCTGTTTCTTAACTTAAATCTATTATTATTTATTAATAAGACTTAGCTAAAATATTCATTATGTTTCTTCACCTTTTATTCCTTGCATTATCAAAGTGTTTAGGCATCCTAAGAGTTAGATAAGCAAAGAAAAAAAAAACAGCTGGGGGGAGGGGAAGGATGCTATATTATACCAGGAAATGGTTGAATCCTATGGTTGGATTCAATCCAAATTCTTTTATTATTATTTATTAAATTTACATGCTGCCCATCTCACTAATCAAATGAACTCTGGGTGGCTGGTGATTTACAGACAACAAACCTTCTGTCTCTCTCTGTCCCCACCCCACCTGTCTCATACCGTAGCACCTGTTTGCTTGGCCTTTGGGGGTCCATTCCACAACACTACTCAAAAGAACCAGGAGAAGTAAGAAATAGGGTTTTCTCAGCTTGTTCTTGTGGCATTGGGAAGAAGGCAATGCCAAAGCTGGTGGAGTCCAAGGACACAACCAACCAAAGGAGCAGATCCCTGCCAGCATGTAGATACTGTAACCATAGCAAGAAGAACTTCAGCCCTCTGTTCTGAATTCTTGATTCTATTTGGAGATGCCCCTTAGTGAGGATTCAGCTGAGCCTTAGTCACAGTGCTTTCAATTCCTATCGCTGACCTTTTATCTTTCAAAAATTACCCAGAGACACATCACTCCAAGATCAACCCTCTATAAAACAGAATTTCCTCCCAACTGATTTGAGAAACGCTTCCATCACATCTGAAGCAAAAAGGCCCACATCTCATACGACGGCACCTCTTCCACCCAAAATACTTGATTTATGGTTTGTTAAAGTTTGTTGCTAATTTTGCCGCTACTTGATGCTCAACTGCAGAATCGGCTTTTGTGCTTCCAGATTCATTCTAATGAAACATCTCAATGTACTTTGAAACGTTAGGCAGGCTTTCCTTGTTTCCCTCTTCCACATGAAGAGGTTTCTGCTGACAGATAGGAGCTTCCCTGAGGCTACTCACTGAACTCATGGTTGAGCATTTACACCTGGAGAAAGAGTGCCACAGTGGCTTCGTTCACTTAACAAAGCACTATTGCTATGGGCCAGAAGCCAAACAAAGAATTCAATATATCCCCGCTGATGGGCACCCCTATCGATTCCTAGCACCTCCTTTGAGACCGTCATATTTACATGCTTCCTCCCTCCTAGCTTTCCGGAAACAGCTGAAGACGCATCTATGCCGACAGGCTTGGGGCGTATGAGCTGTGCTCTGCCCCTGGCCCTGGGAGTGTCCCTCCATCGGTGACTGTGGGCTGAATGTGTTTGTATGTTGTGTGAATGGAATTAATTTTTAAATTTTTAATTTAATTGTGTTTTTAATTGTGTTGTTGTTGTGAGCCACCCTGGGTCTTGGGAGAAGGGTGGCATATAAATTAAATTAATTAAATAAATAAATATCTTTCATATATACTTGGGGCTGGTTGTAGCAACAGCAACAAAAGTCACGACAATTTATTAAACATCCATGGCTCATGGAAAGCATGAATGTGTGGTTAGTAAATCACCAACTAGTAGGCCGGTGCCTTGGCCAGAATCTGAAAATCGAGGAAGCCAGAGAAGTCAGAGGTCACTTTTATTTGGCTTGGGATATGAATATTTCTTCCTATTTACTAAGAGGTCTTGGTGATTTTTCATTGAAGGTCATCTTTTCTGTAACAAAATAGGAACAAAGTTTTAGCCAAGTTTTTCTAGAGATCAGGCTGTCTCCATACCAAATCCTTCTACTGCTTTCTACAGAGTATTGTAAGAGTGACTTGGCAGAGTGAGATGGGCAACATATAAGTTTAACAAATAAATATTTCATTGACAGAATTGTATTAAGGAGTCTGTTATAATAATCAACTATCCATACTTTGCCGGTCTGACTTTCCAGGAAATAGCACTTTGTTGCTTATACCACGGGTATAAATGAAACAAGACCTCTGTTCTGATAATTCTTGCTTTTATTTTATAATTTTTTGTTATTAGATATTTTTTATCCTGCTTTTATTTTTACAGTATTTTATATATGATTACAGATGATGGAGTGCATCTGGGAGCGATCCGGCAGTCACCCCAGCTGATCGAATACAGACAAGACAGTGAGACAGGAGGCTGCTGTGTACGCGCGGGCCTAAGCACAAAGGGAAACCAGAGGGAATGGGGCTGATAGGGATAAGCAGCAGAGGGCAAGAACAGCAGGTGGATAAACGGGAAAAGCGGGGGGAGCAGCAATGGAAAGGCACCTACAATGCCGACCCAGAAGTGCGACCCAGAATGATTGTGTGTGTGTGTGGGGGAGCGGTCGGAAAATACACCAACAGCAATAACATTAGGAAAGATGGGATTGACAAGAATGGGAAGGGTGGAAAAAGAAACAATGGGAAGAAAGAAGGCTGTGAAATTGGAATGCAAACGAGAGGGGGTGGGACAACTGAGGCAATTACGGTCAATTAGGACGGAGGGCCTTATCACACGGTCAAAGGGCAAGAAACTGAGTTAGCAAGGTTTATAAGAAAACTCCCTACCCCCCTGACACTTACTCTGATGACGCTGGCAGTTTAGGTTGTTTTTAGTATTGTAAGTAGTTGTTTTTATTGTTTTAGTTTTTTAACAATAAACAGCTGGTTTATATCCTTCCCAGAGTTCGAGGATTTTCTATCATTGTGCAGATATGCCTGGGATTCATATTTTATAGTTATTAGGAATATGTACTTACGCATATATATGTATGTATCTTGGCAAACATACCTAATGCTTCTGCCTCCTATTTTCCCACAACAACTCTTCGAGGTGGTCTGGGCTACAAGATGACCCAAGATCATCCAATGGTTTTTCTACCTAGGGGAGGTCTAGAACTCACTATCTACTGGTTTTTAGGCCAGCTCCTTCACCACTACACCAAACTAGCTTTCTTATTCTGTAGGAGCTGGACTGAAAAGACTTAGCTTAGATTTTTAAAAAGATACTTAAATGTTCAGAGGCACCTGAGTCTTTCAAGACTGGAGAATTAAACAATAGAATGCCCTCTCAAAATAACTGATGCAGTTAGTGATATTTATATTTATTTATTTATTTGTTTGTTTGTTTGTTTGTTTGTTTGTTTGTTTGTTTGTTTGTTTGTTTGTTTAGGCTTATATGCCGCTCCTCTCCGAAGACTCAGAGCGGTGAACAACATATAAATAAAACAACAAATACAATATAAACCCAAACAAGAAATATTTAAAAATAAAATAAAACCCCACTCACTCTCACTCATATTCATTAGTCAATCCACAATCATCCCCAGGCCTGCCGGCAAAGATAAGTTTTGAGATTTTTTCAGAAGGCCAGGAGAGTGGGAGAAACGCGGACTTCAGGAGGCAGTTGGTTCCAGAGGGCGGGCGCCGCAACAGAGAAGGCCCTCCCCCTAGGGCCCGCCAGATGACATTGTTTCGCTGACGGGACCCGGAGGAGGCCAACCCTGTGCGCTCTTACCGGTCAAATCCAATATGTGGATTTTATGCTGTTAAAAAAAAAAGACAATCAATAGTTTCAAAAACTGCAAGTTAAAGGCGACCCATCTCTTAAATTGATATATCATGTTGGAAAAGAAATGTAAAAGCTGGCATATTCAATTTAAAATTAAATACAGAGTTTGAATTTTAGGCAGCGGAGCTAAAAAGATCAAAGGAAACTCTCTACAGTTCTTTCAAATTTGATATTATGCTTCTCAGGAGATCATTTATTCCCATAATTTAGTTTGACTTATTTTGGCTTCGGTTCCATTAAACGTATGCAGCGAAGAGAGAGTCTCTCTTTACTTAAATTTTTAACTTCAGCCTGTCAGTAAAAAAGGAGAAAAGTGTCTGAAAGAGGATGATCTACAGAACTGCTAATAGCTTCCAAATCTTTTGACTTTTTGAGCCTGATAGGGGGAGGCTGTCCCCTACCCCAGCATGATTGTATTTTAACCCTTATGGTCATTATTGCCTGAAATAGGCGCATTTATTGAAGTACAGCTTTCCCATTTGCCCTTGAATATATGCTGTGCATTCTATGGCATCCACTGTAAGTGCTCCCTTGCCAGCAATAATGTTGCTTGGGTAGCCATAATTATGAAGGAAAGCCTGCCATGTTTCCTTTGAAGTAATTAGAGGCAAATACAAAAGTTGCTGGAGATGCAAGACAGGCGAGTTTCCCAAAATTCATACAACGATCAGAATGGGCTCCCTTTCATCAGATGCAAGGAGTTCAGGAGTGTTTGCTTGCATGGGGCTCAGATAAATCATGGCTGTCTTGTATCAATAACTTTTGATCAAAATACTAATTCGATCTCCTGGGAATGCTAATGTTGAACTACTGCTCGTGGAGCTTGGATGATTCCCATATAGGTAAATCCATATGACTGTTGTTCCTTAACATGTAATATCCCCAGTTTCTTCTGTTGTCGGCAAAATCTTTGCTACTATTTGACTGGAAGATGCTAACTATTCTGAGATTATTTGTCCCCTGGTATGGGATTTGTATTCCAGGAGGAAAAAAAAAACCTGATTGATTGAGATTAGCAATAGCACTTAGACTGACTGTATATACCGTTTCGCAGTGTTTTACAGCCCTCTCTCTAAGCGGTTTACAGTGTCAGCATATTGCCCCCAACAATCTGGGTCTTTGTTTTACTGAATTTGGAAGGATAGAAGGCTGAATCAACCTTGAGCCTGTCAGGATTGAACTCCTGATGTGTGGGCAAAGTTAGCCTGCAATAATCACTTAAATATGAGCAAGCAGTGTGCTGCAGCTGCCAAAAAAGCCAACACAGTGCTAGGCTGCATTAACAGAGGGATAGAATCAAGAGCACGTGAAGTATTAATACCACTTTACAATGCCTTGGTAAGGCCACACTTGGAATACTGCATCCAGTTTTGGTCACCACGATGTAAAAAAGATGTTGAGACTCTAGAAAGAGTACAGAGAAGAGCAACAAAGATGATTAGGGGACTGGAGGCTAAAACATATAAGAAACAATTGCTGGAATTGGGTATGTCTAGTTTAACGAAGAGAAGGACGAAGGGGGACATGATAGCAGTGTTCCAATATTTCAGGGGCTGCCACAAAGAAGAGGGAATCAAGCTGTTCTCCAAAGTGCCTGAAGGCAGGACAAGAAGCAATGGATGGAAACTAATCAAGGAGAGAAGCAACCTAGAACTAAGGAGAAACTTCCTGACAGTTAGAACAATTAACCAATGGAACAATCTGCCTCCAGAATTGGTGAATGCTCCAACACTGGAAATTTTTAAGAAGAGACTGGACAGCCATTTGTCTGAAATGGTATAGGGTTTCTTGCCTGAGCAGGGGGTTGGACTAGATGACTTCCAAGGTCCCTTCCAACTTTATTATTATTATTACTATTATTATTATTATTACTACTACTACTACTACTACTACTACTACTATTATTATTATTATTATTATTATTATTATTATTATTATTATTATTATTATTATTATTATTATTATTATTATTATTATTATTACTGCATTATAATCACTGTGCCATGAGCTTGCTGACATTTTAGTGATTAAATAGACTTGTGGTCCTGGATACATAATGTACAAGTATTCCTTACAGGGTTTTGAGGAAGTACATACAGAGTCTAGGGTTTTTAAAGTTGCATCTGATGTGTCAAAGACATACTTTATAAATTTCAGTAGAACTGTTTGCCTTCAGCTAAGCAGCCTAAGCACTTTTCATTAATCTTAGCCCTAGAGTAGAAGATTTCAGACTAAGGAACAAATGCTTCCAAAATTGAATATGGTGGCTTTAGGGAGTATCTATGTGACAAGTGAACTTCTTGAAGAAAAGATACTTTCTACACAGAGGGAGAAAAAAATGAGATGCTCCATAGCAGAGACGATAATATGCATGGCATGCCTGCTTCCCCCATCATAGAAATTATTTTTATATCGTCTCTGCTTGATTGGGTGTTATTTTCCAATACTTTACACCTAGCTAAGTGGAAGGCTGTTCGGTCTCCGTTCTGGTTAATGCTGGTTAATTCTGTATTTGTAAGTAAAATGTGGAGGAAGATTGCATTTTGGAAGAAGAAGTTGGGTTGAGGATTCTAGAGCTAAAACCACTGAAAACAAGTATTAATTATTGAATTACTTGATCTATCTTTTATGTCCCTAGCCCAATCAAACCCTAGGATTTTAATTGGACTAGTCACCTACTTGCAAAATGAAACATATACAGTTAATTGATCGGAATTACTCACTGTTTAGCCACTAGTAATCATGGTGAGCTCTTTCCTTCCCTCCTAATCACAGAGTCTAAGACCATTTACTCTATAATAATTAAAAAAAAACTTCAGAAATGTTTTAAGCTTTAAAGCAATTCTCTATGGCACCATTTACCCCTCAATTCCTCCAAAGTCCTTGGAAATTGATCAGCTGATGATCATTCCTACTGGCCTCAGAATGCTTGAATACTCTAAGAATGCAGTACAGGATACCTTTCCGAGTAACTCATAAGAGCCTACAAAATAATGTAATTCAAGGAGTGTCTTGTTGAAACTTACAGCCAGGCCTATTTGTAGCAAAACAAACCAAAAACAAAACAAACCTCTGAATAAGAGCATATCTAGTAGGGTTTGTCTGCCTGGATACCAAACCATCATTCCTCTTGCATTGCAACTCAAGAGTTGTGATGTCACCTCTTAAGTATTGCAATGAGACACGTTTTTTAAACATCTCCCACCACAGCGGCTGGCAGCAGTAGTGGGTGAAATGGGGGAACAGAAGGCCATATGTTGTGCATTTAAAAAGCATATTTTTCAGCCGGTAGGAACTGGAATACATTGTGAGACAGACTCCACAATTGCCATCAATTCCACTTCACCGGAATAGCCAAAACATCCTCAATCTTCAGTTAGCACAGAAGGGAAAAGGAAAGGATTTAAAGAATGAAACAGCCCATTGTAATGGGGAAAGAGAAAACAGTGGGGATTTTTTTCAGCCTCACTGCTGCTAAGTCAGCCAGCATTCCTCTGAAGCAAGGGCTCTTTCCCATGTGGAAAGGAATCACCCCCAAGCCATTCCAAACATTATCATTGCAAAAAACAAAAAAAAATTTTGGGGGGGCAATTTGGGCCCTCTGCAATAAGAAACCAGTCAAGCAACATTTGTCTTGAGTTGGTTTAAGCTGGCATTTGAAAGTCAGTTTTGAACTGGGAAAGAATCCTCACTCGTGGCACTGCCTACTGTGAAGATAGAGTAGCTGGAGTTACTAGCCAGTATTTGTTCAAGCTCTACTCCAGCTGCTTAACTCTGCTCAATAGAGGTGGCTAATTTGATTGCATATATACAATTTTAAACAATATATATGGTGATATATATCTATATATATATAGATTGCATATATATGGTGATATATATCTATATATATATAGATTGCACCCTGTAAACCCAAATATGGGAGGAAGGAATCATTCTTTCCTTTTGCTTGTTTCAGCTCAACCCAGAGCCATCCAGCAAGCACAGAAGGGTGAGTCTGACTGAAGAGAGTTAAGAAACTCGAAATAGCTATATCAGAAATTCCCTTATTTCTTTGTCAACAATTTTAAACAACATATATATATTTGTGCTTGCTGGATGGCTCTGGGTTGAGCTGAAACAAGCAAAAGGAAAGAATGATTCCTTCCTCCCATATTTGGGTTTACAGGGTGCAATCTAAAAAATAAACACTTGACACATATCCTTACTCCCTGACTACTGACAAAGCGGGAGAGAACTTGTGGCTCAATAGGTTAAAGCATCTGCTTAGCATGCAGATTGCCCAGGTTCAAATCCCAGAAGGGTGAGTCTGACTGAAGAGAATTAAGAAACTCGAAATAGCTATATCAGAAATTCCCTTATTTCTTTGTCAACAATTTTAAACAACATATATATATTTGTGCTTGCTGGATGGCTCTGGGTTGAGCTGAAACAAGCAAAAGGAAAGAATGATTCCTTCCTCCCATATTTGGGTTTACAGGGTGCAATCTAAAAAATAAACACTTGACACATATCCTTACTCCCTGACTACTGACAAAGCGGGAGAGAACTTGTGGCTCAATAGGTTAAAGCATCTGCTTAGCATGCAGACTGCCCAGGTTCGAATCCCAGAAGGGTGAGTCTGACTGAAGAGAGTTAAGAAACTCGAAATAGCTATATCAGAAATTCCCTTATTTCTTTGTCAACAATTTTAAACAACATATATATATTTGTGCTTGCTGGATGGCTCTGGGTTGAGCTGAAACAAGCAAAAGGAAAGAATGATTCCTTCCTCCCATATTTGGGTTTACAGGGTGCAATCTAAAAAAAAAATAAACACTTGACACATATCCTTACTCCCTGACTACTGACAAAGCGGGAGAGAACTTGTGGCTCAATAGGTTAAAGCATCTGCTTAGCATGCAGACTGCCCAGGTTCGAATCCCAGAAGGGTGAGTCTGACTGAAGAGAGTTAAGAAACTCGAAATAGCTATATCAGAAATTCCCTTATTTCTTTGTCAACAATTTTAAACAACATATATATATTTGTGCTTGCTGGATGGCTCTGGGTTGAGCTGAAACAAGCAAAAGGAAAGAATGATTCCTTCCTCCCATATTTGGGTTTACAGGGTGCAATCTAAAAAAAAAATAAACACTTGACACATATCCTTACTCCCTGACTACTGACAAAGCGGGAGAGAACTTGTGGCTCAATAGGTTAAAGCATCTGCTTAGCATGCAGACTGCCCAGGTTCGAATCCCAGAAGGGTGAGTCTGACTGAAGAGAGTTAAGAAACTCGAAATAGCTATATCAGAAATTCCCTTATTTCTTTGTCAACAATTTTAAACAACATATATATATTTGTGCTTGCTGGATGGCTCTGGGTTGAGCTGAAACAAGCAAAAGGAAAGAATGATTCCTTCCTCCCATATTTGGGTTTACAGGGTGCAATCTAAAAAATAAACACTTGACACATATCCTTACTCCCTGACTACTGACAAAGCGGGAGAGAACTTGTGGCTCAATAGGTTAAAGCATCTGCTTAGCATGCAGACTGCCCAGGTTCGAATCCCAGAAGGGTGAGTCTGACTGAAGAGAGTTAAGAAACTCGAAATAGCTATATCAGAAATTCCCTTATTTCTTTGTCAACAATTTTAAACAACATATATATATTTGTGCTTGCTGGATGGCTCTGGGTTGAGCTGAAACAAGCAAAAGGAAAGAATGATTCCTTCCTCCCATATTTGGGTTTACAGGGTGCAATCTAAAAAATAAACACTTGACACATATCCTTACTCCCTGACTACTGACAAAGCGGGAGAGAACTTGTGGCTCAATAGGTTAAAGCATCTGCTTAGCATGCAGACTGCCCAGGTTCGAATCCCAGAAGGGTGAGTCTGACTGAAGAGAGTTAAGAAACTCGAAATAGCTATATCAGAAATTCCCTTATTTCTTTGTCAACAATTTTAAACAACATATATATATTTGTGCTTGCTGGATGGCTCTGGGTTGAGCTGAAACAAGCAAAAGGAAAGAATGATTCCTTCCTCCCATATTTGGGTTTACAGGGTGCAATCTAAAAAATAAACACTTGACACATATCCTTACTCCCTGACTACTGACAAAGCGGGAGAGAACTTGTGGCTCAATAGGTTAAAGCATCTGCTTAGCATGCAGACTGCCCAGGTTCGAATCCCAGAAGGGTGAGTCTGACTGAAGAGAGTTAAGAAACTCGAAATAGCTATATCAGAAATTCCCTTATTTCTTTGTCAACAATTTTAAACAACATATATATATTTGTGCTTGCTGGATGGCTCTGGGTTGAGCTGAAACAAGCAAAAGGAAAGAATGATTCCTTCCTCCCATATTTGGGTTTACAGGGTGCAATCTAAAAAATAAACACTTGACACATATCCTTACTCCCTGACTACTGACAAAGCGGGAGAGAACTTGTGGCTCAATAGGTTAAAGCATCTGCTTAGCATGCAGACTGCCCAGGTTCGAATCCCAGAAGGGTGAGTCTGACTGAAGAGAGTTAAGAAACTCGAAATAGCTATATCAGAAATTCCCTTATTTCTTTGTCAACAATTTTAAACAACATATATATATTTGTGCTTGCTGGATGGCTCTGGGTTGAGCTGAAACAAGCAAAAGGAAAGAATGATTCCTTCCTCCCATATTTGGGTTTACAGGGTGCAATCTAAAAAAAAAATAAACACTTGACACATATCCTTACTCCCTGACTACTGACAAAGCGGGAGAGAACTTGTGGCTCAATAGGTTAAAGCATCTGCTTAGCATGCAGACTGCCCAGGTTCGAATCCCAGAAGGGTGAGTCTGACTGAAGAGAGTTAAGAAACTCGAAATAGCTATATCAGAAATTCCCTTATTTCTTTGTCAACAATTTTAAACAACATATATATATTTGTGCTTGCTGGATGGCTCTGGGTTGAGCTGAAACAAGCAAAAGGAAAGAATGATTCCTTCCTCCCATATTTGGGTTTACAGGGTGCAATCTAAAAAAAAATAAACACTTGACACATATCCTTACTCCCTGACTACTGACAAAGCGGGAGAGAACTTGTGGCTCAATAGGTTAAAGCATCTGCTTAGCATGCAGACTGCCCAGGTTCGAATCCCAGAAGGGTGAGTCTGACTGAAGAGAGTTAAGAAACTCGAAATAGCTATATCAGAAATTCCCTTATTTCTTTGTCAACAATTTTAAACAACATATATATATTTGTGCTTGCTGGATGGCTCTGGGTTGAGCTGAAACAAGCAAAAGGAAAGAATGATTCCTTCCTCCCATATTTGGGTTTACAGGGTGCAATCTAAAAAATAAACACTTGACACATATCCTTACTCCCTGACTACTGACAAAGCGGGAGAGAACTTGTGGCTCAATAGGTTAAAGCATCTGCTTAGCATGCAGACTGCCCAGGTTCGAATCCCAGAAGGGTGAGTCTGACTGAAGAGAGTTAAGAAACTCGAAATAGCTATATCAGAAATTCCCTTATTTCTTTGTCAACAATTTTAAACAACATATATATATTTGTGCTTGCTGGATGGCTCTGGGTTGAGCTGAAACAAGCAAAAGGAAAGAATGATTCCTTCCTCCCATATTTGGGTTTACAGGGTGCAATCTAAAAAATAAACACTTGACACATATCCTTACTCCCTGACTACTGACAAAGCGGGAGAGAACTTGTGGCTCAATAGGTTAAAGCATCTGCTTAGCATGCAGACTGCCCAGGTTCGAATCCCAGAAGGGTGAGTCTGACTGAAGAGAGTTAAGAAACTCGAAATAGCTATATCAGAAATTCCCTTATTTCTTTGTCAACAATTTTAAACAACATATATATATTTGTGCTTGCTGGATGGCTCTGGGTTGAGCTGAAACAAGCAAAAGGAAAGAATGATTCCTTCCTCCCATATTTGGGTTTACAGGGTGCAATCTAAAAAATAAACACTTGACACATATCCTTACTCCCTGACTACTGACAAAGCGGGAGAGAACTTGTGGCTCAATAGGTTAAAGCATCTGCTTAGCATGCAGACTGCCCAGGTTCGAATCCCAGAAGGGTGAGTCTGACTGAAGAGAGTTAAGAAACTCGAAATAGCTATATCAGAAATTCCCTTATTTCTTTGTCAACAATTTTAAACAACATATATATATTTGTGCTTGCTGGATGGCTCTGGGTTGAGCTGAAACAAGCAAAAGGAAAGAATGATTCCTTCCTCCCATATTTGGGTTTACAGGGTGCAATCTAAAAAATAAACACTTCACACACACACACACACACATATATATATTCCTCTCTTGATGTCGGTTTTGTTTTCTGCTTGTTGGAACATTGATGTTGCTTTATTGTCCTCAAAACTTGTTTTCTCCAGGAAAAAATGCTAGATATAGATAGATATAGATAATAATTGAGCAGAATGGGTCAGTTTCTACAGTTACAAAGTAGCTTTATAACTGTGGGGGTGGGGGTAGGAATCTCCTTATCCAGTTTCTTTTCACTATGTGCAATTTTTACCACTCTTCTTGACTTTTGTTTTCTCTAAGTTTAAAAAGCCCTTTCTTTATAAGTGTCTCCCAGTTTCTAGATCATTTCGTTACTCTTTTCACTGGGATTTGATGGAGAATAGTAATGGATAGTGGATGAGCGGATTCCATATTAAACTAGATTTCCCCTGAAGTTCCTCTGATATGGAAGCCAGGTAGAAACTCTGTAGCTGAGAAAGCACAAATAGGATCTGAAATGGATACGTTTTGCAACTGAGAGCATAATGCCTTAAAGACTCAATTTCCAAAGAATGTAGCTATATTAATTTGTTGCAGCACCAATTTTCTGGCACTTAAATCTACAAACCACATTTCTCCTATAAAAACTTACGCCATGGTCATTTGTGATTTATTTAGATGCCACAGCATTCTTTAATATTAGTACCTTTAGGCAGTTAATGCAACTTTTGAAGAAATCTACATAATTCTTTAGCATTCTCTCATTCTTTATATTGTCTTCAAAAATATTCATTTTCTACTGGTAACAAAAGAATAAAAAAAAACCTTTGAGAAATTTGGTTGAAAATAAATCAAAACCCAAATCTTAACCTGTTATGTCTGGCCTCTCGCAGCTCATTAAAATCCACGTAAATATGTATTTAAGAGGTTTATTTAATACATTTCAAAAGGATTCATTTCAAAGCAAGCTGCTGGCATTATGTTGGCCTGAACGGCCAAATCAGATCTATTTACATTTAGATAAACAGGCTCTCCTCCTCCTACATCCCAATTAACTTACTCTTTCTTCATCACATTGTCCAAGATCTCATTATTCTTCAATAGGTTTTCAAAACACCAGAAAACTGAGTTCCAAAACACTGCCAAAGTTTTCAGCCCACTCCTTGATTAACGTTGCTCGTGACAAAAGCGTAGTCTTTCTTTCCCCTTCTAATATAGTGTCCGATACGTCACTTCCCCAATTACTTCCTTTTTCCAGTTAACTGACACCTTCGCTTATCAAACCTTCGGAACCTCGGATTAATCCATTTATCTTCTTGTTCTAAATCTGACTCATCATTTTGAGAATCTGATTCAGAATGCATACAAAGCTCTTCATTGTCTATCTCAGCTGCCGGGAGGGGAAACCACCCAGAGGGGCCTGGCTGCTGATCCTCGGCTGCCGGGAGGGGAAAACACCCAGAGGGGCCTGGCTGCTGATCCTCGGCTGCCGGGAGGGAAAAACACCCAGAGGGACCTGGCTGCTGATCCTCATCCTCTGATACTTCCCAAGCTGGTTCAGGGACACTCACAACATAACCCAAAATGAAATTATCCAAAGAAGGGATTGAAGACCCATGTTAGATTATTCATTGTTTTATATTACCTAAATCAGAAGTGAAGTATTTCCATCTCCACAGTTCTAGCTGCAATAAACCTTCCAACACTCTCTATCAGTAAGGTTTTTGTTCCAAACATAGAAAGATAGAAACTTTCTGTGTCAAAACCTTTGACTTAGAACAGTGGTTCTCAACCTTTTTTAGGTTGAGACCCCACTTGCGCCACCCATGCGGGCCACGACCCCGACCCGGGCACGTGCACGTGCGTGCGCATGTGCGATGGGCTGATCCGCGCATGCGCGGCGCGCGCGCAATGGGAAAAAAATAAAAAAAATAAAAAAAACCAAAATGGCAGACCGCAATGGGGGGCCGATCCGCGCATGCGCGGCGCGCGCGACGAGCCGATCCGCGCATGCGCGGCGTGCGCGCAACGGAAAAAAATTAAAAAATTTAAAAAAACAAAATGGCGGACCGCGATGGGCCGATCCACGCATGCGCGGCGCGTGCGACGGGCCGATCTGCACATGCACAACGCATGTGCGACAAAAAAAAATTAAAAAAAAATAAAAAAAACCCCAAAAACAAAATGGCGGACCGCAACGGGCCGATCCGCGGCACGACGGGTCGATCTGCGCATGCGTGGCGCGTGCGACGGGCCGATCCACACATGCGCGACGTGCGCGACGGGCCGATTTACGCATGCACGGCGCGCGCACTACGGAAAAAAACAAAAAAAATGAAAAAAAATTTAAAAAAACCAAAATGGCAGACCGCGACGGGACGATCCGCGCATGCACGGTGCACGCGTAATGGCCCGAACCATGCATGCGCGGTGCGCGCGTGCCAAAATTTTTTAAAAAAAAAATTAAAAAAATTAAAAAAACAAAAAACAAAATGGCGGACCGCGACGGGCCGATCCGCACATGCATGGCGCGCGCGCGATGAAAAAAAATAAAAAAAAAAATAAAAAAACAAAAACAAAATGGCAGACCGCGGTGTCCGGCGACCCCCGCGAAACGGTCGTTCGACCCCAAATGGGGTCGCGACCCATAGGTTGAGAACCACTGACTTAGAAAGAAGATCGAAACTTTCTTCAACATGATGCCTTTCAGATACTTTGGATGGCAACTTCCATGTTTCTCAATCAGCATACATTCAGCATATCTGAGAAAATACGCTGATTTACAATGAGTTGTAAACCCAACACATATGGAGGAGACAAAGTCATAGTATCATAGTATTCTTTCCTGTTAAGCTGGGTATTATCATTCAGAGGAAAACAGCAACTAGAATAGTTTTAAGGCCTATCATCAATATCCTTCTGAATAGCCTTAGTGGGCTACTTCCCTTAGCGATATTTGCCTTTTGAGAGCTGCCTTGACAGTTGTTATTTAACATCCCCTCCCTCCCATCTTTCTTAAAATGCTTCCTCTACATTCTTGATGGTACAGCTTGGTATCCAGGAGTTAGAGGTTTATAGCCAACCAAATAATGCTACTCTTCACTTCAATAAAAAGGCATCAGTTAAGTGCAATCTATCTCTCTGTATATATCTTTTTCAAATTAAGAAATGGTATATTGAATGATACCATTAAAACAGCAGAATAAGAAATGGTCTATTACAGAAGAAGAAGAGGACCAGACTACTGAACCGACTATAAATACCCTAAACCAAACATGGAGATTTGAATTATTAGGGCAACAACTTAACAATTACAAAGGGGCCAGTTCTTTTGAAAGACTGATAACTGGACGTTCTCCCTTGATTCAAACAACAGGTGTAGGAATGAAGGGAGATACATCTGAGGTTTTAGAGGCACTGGCATGGAAACCTACTTGGCACAAAAAGAAAGCCAGAGTTAGATTTAAAAATGGGATTTAGAAATCTTCTTAATGGGTAAAGCAGCTTTTCAGAGATAATGTTTTTTTTTAATATTTAGCATTTAGATTTATAATGGGAGTTAAAATTAACTGTTAGATTATAACTTTAATTGTTATATGGAAATAGATTTGTGATAATGAAAGATATTTTATTATTAAAGGAGGAGTTATTAGAATGAGAATCAGAATATATAAAGAAGGTAAATTTTGGAATAATATGTGTATTTTAGTTATGTTAATTATATTATATTGAAATGAGGGAAATCAAGGTTATCCAAAGTTTAAACATTGGTCATAAAAGGCTAAATTGGAATATATAAATTGGAATTAAATAAAACCCCTAAACAGGACTTGGATATCAATTAGAATTAAATAAAACCCCTAAACAGGACTAAGTAAAATACTATTGATAAATGTACTGATTGATTGAGCTTAGTTAGAAACTTATTAACATGAATATGATATAATATTTGTGGGAAACAGTAAGGGAATGTTATTGATGTAACCTGAGATATACATGAATGATTTTGCTATTGACTGATTTCCCTAACCCCATGCTGCTTCCTAAGTATCTGGATGTTAAAATTTGAAAAATTAATAAAACTTGTTCTTAAAAAAAAAAAAGAGAAATGGTCTATTACAGAGGTCCCCAATCTTTTGAGCACCAGGGACCGGTTCCGTGGAAAGAGATTTTTCCACAGACCGGTGGATGCAGGGTTTTGTGTGCTGCCTGCATCACACGGATGGGGCTTTGTTTGTGTGGCCTGGTTGCTGGCATGCCATGGCCCGGTACCAGTCCATGGACTGGGGGTTGAGGACCCCTAGTCTATTGGATTATACACTAACATGGGAATTGTCTTCAATATCCCAAATGTCAACCCATGTCCTCTTTCCTACCCTCCAAACTGTGTTGGGGAATGAATAGAAATGGTGATCCTAAAAGGTTTGCTAGGGGCACAAGGTCGCAGCCATTAAAGATGCTGAGCTTGTCAGCTGACAGCCCAAGCACCAAACAGTGGGGTGAACTCCCATTATTTGCCCAAGCTCCTGCCCACTTAGCAGCTCAAAAGCATGCAAATGCAAGTGGATAAATAGGTACCACTTCAGTAGAAAGGTAACAGCATTCTGTGCACCTCTGAATATAATCATGCTGGCTATATGACCACAGAAATATTTTCAGACAACACTAGCTCCCTTGGCTAGGAAACCGAGATGAGCACCACTCCCTTAGAGTCAGACATGACTGGACAGGGAGACCTTTACATTTATGTTTAAAAGGTTTGATGCTGATATTCCTAGGTAGGAAAAAATGATCACAAACCAGTTTCAGTAGAGTGATTAAAGATGCTGGACTAGGAACTGGGAAAACATGGGTTCTAGTCCTCCCATAGGCATAGAAGCCAGTTGGGTGACTTTGGGCCAGTCATTCAGCCCGACATACCTCACTGCGTGTGGTTGTTGTTGTGGGTTCAAAAGGAGGAAGAAGCATTCAGTGTGTCATCTTGAGTTGTAAAAAAGAAAGCTGGGCGTAAACTTAATAATAAATAAATGTGGTGCTGCCATGCTTGTGAATAATGGGTCTGAGTCAGTAAAGATCTTTAAAGTTACCCATATTAACAGGAGTTTTATGATATATCACATCAATTAGGACAAGTAGAGGTTCTTTATTAAAATATAATTGTAATAAATGAATATAATATATAAAAGGTAAAATCTGTTTGGTCAAGCTAATCGTCTGTTGATTTCATGGGTAGGTCTATGGAGTTTATCAGCAATAATACAGAAGTGGTTTGTGACTGGGAATGTTTTTCAAGTTCTCTGTGTACCTAAGGTCCCACTATTCCTCTGCCCAGTTACTGAAGAGCTCCAGCTCTGCATAGCTGTCCAGGCAGGGCCTGATAAATATACTGGCTTTCTAAGCACGTTGCTGTTAGAATTCATGAGTAGCATTCAGATTAAGTTCAGACGTAACTAAGTCCCATAGAAATTAATGGAATTTAAATTAGTCACAAGAATTAATTTGTCTCTTTGGATTCAATGTGCTTCTCATGAGCACTTCATAAAATAGCAATAAGGTGTTTTTCTTTTAATTGTAGTATTAAAGAGAACTAGATAACATAAAATTTGTAACAGTTTCTATAGGTGGCAGGCAAAATTAAAAATAATTTCTTTGCAGTTATGGTTCAGCTCTCCCAGAATCTCAGAAAAGCAAAAATTACATTCCTTATTAGCTTCAGAAGGAGAAATGCATTTTAATCTTAAATAAGGAAATATTCCTTAGAATAAGGTATATCCATACTTAAACTGACTTGCTCATGCTGGCTCACTCTAAGACATTTTTAAAAAAATCCTGTGCAGACTGAGACATCTTGGCAATCAATGGCCAACAAGATATTTAATATGACCAGCAGGTTATTCCATCCTCTCATTGGACAATAACAGATTTCTCTTTAGATGACAGTTGAAAGTCAGAGACTGCACAACTTTGTTACCAGATGTTCATGCACTTTTTGGTGCTTATGTTCATGGACTGTATGGTAATGCCCAGGAATTTTGTCCAACTCTGTATTAATACCCAAGAATAGAACAGAGAGTCAAACTTGGCCCTTTTATGACTTGTGGCCTTCAACTTCCAGAATTCCTCAGCCAGCATGCCTGGTCTAACTCATTATTAAAATGTCTTTATCCTATGGTAATGCACAAAATATAGGCAGCAAGCAAGATGAACTGGATATCATTAGTAAAAAAGGTAGTATGATATAAGAGGGATTACAGAAGCATGAATTTTAAAAAAACCACGAATTACACAAGATAATCCCACAGGTGGAACACTGAGCTTGATGAGGGACAAACAACACAGAAAAAGAATGGAACAACAGTGCATATTGCTGGAGATTTGATATAGGTCACAAAACCATCCAGAACAGATAGATGAAGATTTGTTAAAACAGTTAATGGAGCACCTCTCCCATATCAATATAGAGATTGTGATTTTTAACTACAGTGACAACTGTTTTACCAAATATAAGCTCTCAGATATATTCTTGACTTGGATTGGGTTGACTTGGGTTATTTTTTTTTCTTTCAAAAGGTTGAAGTGGGCTCTAGAGGCTCTGCTACCTTGGTTTTGACTTATACTAACCAGGAGGAGTTGTCTGAAGATATTAACATCATAAAAACTCTAGGTATATGTTTCCATGCATTTCTAGAATTCATGTTTTTAACTAAAAGCTCAGCAACAGAAAAACCCAACTATGAATTTTAGAAAGGCAATTTTTAATATATTAAGACAAATATTTAGGTACTATGGGGAAAAATTAAAAGGAAAGGTATTGTGTGGCTGGTTGGAACATCTTGAAAATGCCATTAAGGACAGCATAGTCTCAAGCAACATCACCGAGGAAGCGAGCTAGAAGACATCTAAAGATGCCATTGTGAGGAGCTGAGGCTAAAGAAGGATGCTTATTGAAAAAGGAAGGAAGGGCTAACTACCAAGAAATTGTACAAAAATACAGCTCAGAAATGTAGGAATGAGGTCAGGAAGGCAAAGATGGAAAGTGAATGAAGGATAATAAGAGAGGCAAAATTCAGCAAGAAGGATTTCTTCAAATATGTCAACAGCAAAAAAGAGACAAAGGTGGCGATGGGCTCACAGCTTACTCCAAATGAAACATTCTTAACAGATAATGGAAGAAAAAGTAGAGAAACTCAACTCCTATTTTGCCTCTGTCTTTACATCCAAAGGAAATGGTGAATTAAGTAGCGTAGACTTGAAATAAACCTAACAACTAAGGAAGCAGGTCAATCAAAATAGAGTAAAACATCTTCCAGCTAGTTTGAATACCTTAAGTGGCAAACCTTAGTGAAAGATATCCTAGAATACTGAAGAAACTGGCTGATGATGTTTTGGAACCTCTATCAATCATTTCTGAGAAGCTAGCTGTTAGAGAACTGAGAAGGAGTTACCAAACTGGAGAAGAGCAAATATGGATCTCCATTTCAGGAAAGGAGAAAAATAAGTAATTGTTAATCAGTGAGCATCAATCTCTGAAAAAAATGTTACTTCAGATAATAAAACCGTCCGTTTGTAAGCAGCTTGAAGATAATGGCACCATTTTAAGAGACAGGAGCATGGGTTTGTCAAAAAAAAAAAAAGGTCCTATGAGACAAATCTCCTTTCTTGACAAGGTATCTACTTTAAATGAAAAGTGGAATGTTGTGGATATGAACTAACTTAATTTCAGCAAAGCTTTTGACAAGGTTCCACATGACAATCTTAGTGAGAATATTAAAGTGTGATATGGATGTACTACCATAAAGTGGATCAACAATTTAGCACTTAAAGAGTCAGCATTAATTACTGAGGTTGGAGAGACATAACCAGTAAATCTCACAAGGAGGTTCTTTGAGACCAGTATCTTCAACATTTTTATTAATGATCTAGACAACAGGATTGTTAGGCAGCTTATCAAATTTACTGATGACACAAAATTGGGAGGTCTACACAATACTCAGGAAGACCAGACAAGGACTGGAATCTAATCTGGACAGTTTGGAAAACTGGTCTGAGAAGATCAAGATGCTCTTCAACAGGGAAAATGGTAAGATATTATATCTGGAAAGATAAAATACAAGTTACAAATACAAGGTGGAGGATTCATGGCTAGGATATGTTATGTTACAGAAGGGTGTGGTTGTTAATAATAAGCTAAACATTAGTCAGCACTGTGAGACAGCAACTAGAAAGGCTAATGCGGATCTGAGTTGAAACTAATGAATAAACTTGAGATATTGATTCTAAGAAAAAAAGACTGAGGAGAGCATGATATCAGTGTTGAGAAACATAAAAGGATTCCATGTGAAAGATGGTCAGGAATTGTTTTCAGTTGCTCCAGAAACTAGGACCACAAATATAGGTAGTCCTCAACATACAACAGTTTGTTTAGTAACTATTCAAAGTTATAATGATACTAAAAAAAAGTGACTTATGACTGTTTTTCACACTTAGGAATCCCCATGGTCATGTGATCAAAATTCAGTTACTTGGCAGCTGGTTCATATTTATGATGGTTGCAGTGTCCTGGGGGGGGGGGTTATGCGATCACCTTTTGTGACCTCACAAGCACAGTCAATGGGGGAAGCCAGATTCACTAACTTAACAACTGCAATGATTCACTTAACAACTGTGGCAAAAAAGTCATAAAATGAGGGAAACTCACTTAACAAATGTCTCACTTAACAACATAAATTTTGGGCTCAATTGTGGTTGTAAGTTGAGGACTACCTGTAATGGGAGCAAATTGCAGATACCTAGATTTCGTATAAATATAAAAACTTCCACAAACTAAGATACAGCACCTTTGGAAAGTATTCAGACCCCCTTTCACTTTTGCCAATTTTGTTATGCTGCAGTCTGATTCTACAGTTGTTGAAATTCATTTTTTTCTCATTAATCTACATTCAGTGCCCCATAATGACAAAGTGAAAACAGAATTTTAGAAATTTCTGTCAATTTATTAAAGAGAAAAAACTGAAATATCACATTGGCATAAGTGTTCAGACCCTTTGCAACCACACTTGAAATTTAGCTTAGATGCCTCCCACTTCACTTGATCCTTGCTGACATGTTTCTACACCTTGATTCTACACATGTAGCAAGTTAAATTGATTGCACATGATTTGGAAAGGCATACACCTCCCTATAGAGGACCTCACAGCTGACCATGGATACTGTAGCAGAGCAAAAGCCATGAGGTCAAAGGAACTTGCAGAGTTCAGAAACAGGATTATTACAAGGCACAGATCTGGAGAAGACTACAATAAAATTTCTGCTTCACTGAAGGTTCCTAAGAGCACAGTGGTCTCCATAATTCTAAACTGGAAGAAGTTTGGCACAACCAGGACTCTTCCGAGAGCTGGTTGCCCAGTCAAACAAGGCACAGATCTGGAGAAGACTACAATAAAATTTCTGCTTCACTGAAGGTTCCTAAGAGCACAGTGGTCTCCATAATTCTAAACTGGAAGAAGTTTGGCACAACCAGGACTCTTCCGAGAGCTGGTTGCCCAGTCAAACTGAGCACTTGGGGGAGAAGGAGAGGTTACCAAGAACCTGATGGTCACTCTGACTGAGCTCCAGAGATCCTGTGTGAAGATGGGACAGAGTTCCAGAAGGACAACCATCACTGCAGCCTTCCACTGATCTGGGATTTATGGCTGAGTGGCTAGACAGAAGCCTCTCCTCAATGCAAAACACATGAAAGCCCACTTGGAGTTTGCAAAAAAGGACCTGAAGGACTTTCAGACAGTAAGGAACAAGATTCTCTGGTCTGATGGAACCAAGATTGAACTGTTTGGTCTCAATTCTAAATGTTATGTCTGTAGGAAACCAGGCACCGCTCCTCACTTGCCCAATATCATCCCAACAGTGAAGCATGGTAGTGGCAGCATCATGCTGTGCGGGTGTTTTCCAGCAACAGGGACTGGGAGACTGCTCAGGGTTGAGAGAAAGCTGAATGGAGCAAAGTACAGGGATATCCTCAATGAAAGCCTGTTCCACAGCACTCAGGACCTCAGACTGAGCTGAAAGTTCACTTTCCAACATGACAACCATCCTAAGCACACAGCCAAAACAACACAGGAGTGGCTTAGGGACAACTCTGTGCATGTCCTAGATTGGCCTAGCCAGAGTCCTGACTTGAACCCTATTGAACATCTCTGGAGGGATCTGAAAATGGCTATCAACTGATGGTTGCCATCCAACCTGACTGAGCTTGAGAGGGAAGGAAGAATGGCAGAAAATTCCCCAATCCAGGTGTGCAAAGCTTGTCACATCATACCCCAAAAGACTTGAAGCTCTAATTGCTGCCAAAGGTGCTTCAACAAAGTACTGAGTGAAGAGTCAGAATACTATGTAATTTCAAATGGAACTTGAAAACTTTCATCTTGATTTTAAAAAAAAATGAAACCAATTTTGACTGAGTGCTAACATATTGGAAATCTAATGTTAAAAGCCTACCCCAAAACACGGGGGTGGGGGTGGGGCAGGGAAGTTGCATTTTGTACCTGTACTTTATAATAGGTTGCAAGACAACTGCTGCAAAATTCTTAATAGCTCACTCCTCTCAACTTCAGATTGATGTTCTCCCTTTTTAAGTTCTTTTTTTTTTTTTGAAGCTGCACAGACCATGGTGAAAAATAGTGAGCTGTACATGTGTCCCTCAGGATCAATTTATTTATTGCATTTGTATTCTGTCCTTGCTTCAAATAGATGAGAGTAGCATTTTACTCTTCCAAACAACAAAGCTGGGGCCAAACCAGACATGACAGAGGCTGTCATTCATGAGACAGCTTGATTCCTATATAAAGTGCCAGTGTGGAAAAATACCACTGAAAGTGTCGTGTTTTTTTTTGTATAACATGATGTCATCTAGTCTTTTATTTTTAATGTTCGGATGTCAGGATAGTTATGACACTTAATGCTTCTGTAGAGACTGACTTCATACGAAACCTTAAATACGTCCACTGAAGAATAATTCTAAACCCATAAATTTCTCTTCTGAATTGAGATGATCATACACAGCAAATGTTCTGTGGACCTTTTCCCCAATTTATCAGAGGATGTACAGCAGGCCTGAAGGGGCTACTGTATATACTTGGATTACAATTTAACTTCAGTGCGTTTTTCTGTTCTTCACTACCCAGAATTTTAATTTCAAATAAGAATCAGGCCCAAAGATAGGAGAGGGAACTTGGCTAAGGGTGGATCTTTTCAATTTCTAGCATGTATTTATACTATTGTTTCAAACAGGAGAGTTTTATGAGCCTAACTATAGTCCTTCTTTTCTCTAGGCCAGGGGTAGGCAACCTTGCCTCTTTTATGACTCGTGGACTTCAACTCCCAGAATTCCTGAGCCAGCATGGCTCAGCTTGGAAACTCTCCCTTTCCCCTCAGCATGGCTGGCTCAGGAATTCTGGGAGTTGAAGTCCACGAGTCATAAAAGAGCCAAGGTTGCCTACCCCTGCTCTAGGCTAACCAAACCCAAATCCTGCAATCGTTCTTCATATGTTTTAATCTCCAGGCCTTTAATCAACTTAGTTGTTCTTCTTTGCTCTTTTTCCAACGTCTCAACATCTTTTTTGTAATGTGATGAGCAAAACTGGATGCACTATTCCAGGTCTTACTAAGGCTTTACAAAGCGGTACTAATACTTCATGTGATTTTGATTCTATGCCTCTGTTTATACTACCAAGGACTGTATTAGCTTTTTTGTCTGTTGCCTCACACTGCTGCCTCATGTTTAAGTGATCATCCACTAGATCCAGTGGTGGGATTCAGCCAGTTCACACCACTTTGGCAGAACCGGTAGCTAATTTTTTGTTGCTCAGGCCCAGAATGGACTTCCGGAAGTGGCATCCACACAGAGAACCAGTTGTTCACATATTTGAATCCCAATACTGACTAGGTCTCCGAGGTCCCTCTCACAGTTATTGATTTTGAACCAGGTTTTGCCTAATCTGTACTTATACCTTTGTTTTTTCCTGCCTAAGTGTAAAATATTGCTTTTCTCCACATTAAATTTCATGTTGTTGGAAACGGCCCATTGTTCAAGTCTGTCAAGATGTTTTAGGATCCTGAGCTTGTCTTCTGGAGTGTTGGCTATTCCTGCTAGCTTAGTGGCATCTACATATTTGATGAGTTCTCCTTCTATTCTCCTTTATTGGTAAAAAAAAATAATAAAAATCATGCCAACATCACCAGGCACCTATCTGTATGATGTAATTGTGCATGTATTGGGGGCTAAGTGATAACAAAAAGCATGTAATATTCCCATCAGAAGGTAACCTACTTCCATCACATCCTGAACCTGTACAGCTTCCCAGGCAGATTGTCACTTAACATGGGTGGAAAAGGATCCCGCACCAAATTGAATTACCTAAAGGAAGCTTCTTACTGATTCCCAGAAGCATCTGATTCCCAGGAGTCACTTTGTCTCCTCTATGATTTCTGATGCTGTAGTCAGAAGCCTTGACTGCAAGTAATGGGTTCATAAAACCTATCTTTAAAATTTTACCTGACAGTAATGCTGTGCAAATATCTGCTCTTCTAGTTCACCTTCTCCACTTGTTTACATCAGGATTTTAATAGAGTGGCTGTCACAGAACAACAGCTAAAGGCCACTGTTTGATAAGTTGCTGTAAAAAATAGACTGTTCAGAATGAGAATTCTAGTCTTCAATTCAGCCATCATAAAAGGTGAGGGTGAAGTTTCTGGTTTAGAAGAAACAGTTCCTGGGAGGACTGCAGTAAAATTCATTGAAACTGCAGTAATATTAAGGCTAAGGAGAAAGGAACTACATTTCCCATATATCTTCAGGCTGGTAATGGAATGTTCAACCCTCTGAAGGTTTACAGAAAAGAAAAAAAAATGACCTTGGTTTCTTTGTGATTTAATTGAATTATTATATAGAGACTTGCAGGAGGCTGTAAAGGGGCCTTTAAAAAAAATGTGTTTGTCCAATACAACTTCCCTCAGACTGACTAATCCACATCTTCTTAACCACAGGGCACAGCATGTGAAGAGTAGATTCATTGTTACCCCAAAATGTGATACCTCGTAAAATAACTTGCTAAGGCTCGACAGATAATTCATTTCTAAATAGTTCATTTCAGGTCAGGAGCCTTGATGGAATCCAGCCACTTTTAGAAAGAGTCGCAGAGATACCAGCTCAATCAAATTTGGCACCAGCGGTTAAGGGAAATAACTTTAAGTGCATAGCGGTAAGCAAATAAAGACCCTTAATTAAAATGTTGGCATCTTGGAGGGAGGGCTTCATTTTAAGCAGGATATAAAGAGCACTACTTTCTGACATCTTTTCTTTCTGCGTTGATAGAGGGTTTTTATAAATGGCTGGAATCATAGCTCTTAACATATACAGAGTTCACACGCTGTACCTTCCATACAGAACTGTGACACAAATTCCAAGCCTTCTGATAAATACTTCCAATTGCAAGCCAACATGCTTGGTGTAATTTCAGTGAAGATATTTTTTCCTAGGTTCCCTTTGATTCAGCATGGCATCTGGCAGCAGCACCAGAACACACGCGTTGGTCCAAATTGTGTCTTTCAGAAAGCCCACCCTAGAGAGGACACCTAATCAAGTAAGGTGTCAGAAAACTGGTTGAGTCTACAGTCACCCGTGTGCAATTTTGAAGATGTTACATTTCTGTATTAGCAACAAGGTAAGCCAATCAGCTGCTCCACTGAGAGTCCATCTCTATCCCCCCCTTTTTTACTAACACTTCCACAAGGGCTTTCCAGCCACTCCTGGAATGTTGATCTTTTTCTAAGCAAACAGTTAATTTTGCAATCTCTTCTAGTTCCATCATTTTCATCAACTATTCCTCCATTGTGGGTGTATCAGAATCTTTCCATTTTTGTGCATATAGTAGTCTTGGGATATCTTCTGTGGCTCTTTCCTAGATGTCTGCCCATTAATCTCAACCAGAAAAGTTCTGGCTTCAATTGAATCTTAAGTGTTTAAAATTCTTTGTTTCAGTATATGTTTTGTGAGACAGAATCTTGAGTGGAAAATGACAATGGTTGTTGAAATGTCCTTCCTGACATCTCTGGATGGTGTTCTTACAGTCTAAAAGGAAAAGCAAAATTGTAACTTCTGGATATTATCATTATTTTTGTTCCACAACTTTCTGAACTGAAGGCTTCATGAAGCACCTGTAATGCATACTATATTATCGATTCCATAGCAAAGACCCAATTCTTGGAGTTGATACATATGTTAACTAAGCTTTCCCACTGAACTTTTCTTTTTAACAGATATAGTGGACAGCTTCACCCCCCCACCCCAAAATCTGGATTATATTAGTAGTGCATCAAATTACTTTGGAATCAAATCAACAGGCATTAAAGGATTTATGAGCTCTTCCAGTTTGAAGGATTAGCCAATGGCATCATGGTTGCCCAGGAATGCATATCCCTGTTATTTTCTCACCAAAGTGGTACCTATGTATCTAGTCACATTTGCATGCTTTCAAACTGCTAGATTGGCAGGAACTGGGACACACTGATGGGAGCTCATTCCATCATGCGGCTCGCACTCTCAAGTTGTGAACAGCTGAGCTATTGACCTCTCAGTGGTTTTCCGATTCAGCATCCTAACCATGTGGAACCACTGCAGCCACTTTTGTTTTAGCTAAATATCCCCAAAGCCCATGTTTTGCTCCTGATCTACTTGGAAGAGGTCCTAAGCAATTTAGGGAAGCATTTGTGGTTGGTGGTAAGGGTAATGTGTTCTATTTTTGTTTTTAATCCTTGTAAGTTGTCCAGAATCATCAATGAGTAAGTTGCCTTATAATTTAAACAAACAAATAAATGAATGAATAATAAGAAGTCATACCACTTGAGTGGAAGTACACGTAAGACATCTTGGATGGCACGCTCTTTGCTTTTCTAATTCTTCCAGTGTTTTAAGAGAACATATCAATTCAATGTCTACAATAGTATTGCATTCTTTAGTACAGCGGCCCCCAACCTTTTGGGCATCAAGGACTGGTTCTGTGGACAGAGGTTTGCTTTGGACTGGAAGGGGCATGGTTTTGTATGCTGCCTGATCCCGTGGATGGGGCTTTGCTTGTTAGTGCAGCCCGGTTTCAGCATTGCTGCTGACCGGTGCTGGTCCATGGACCGGGGGTTGGGATCCTGCTTTAGTAGATACTGGGTATAATGCACAGGCTAGGAATGATGGTAGTGGCAGTGTATTGCCATTGGAGAGGGAAAGACACATACAGATTCATGAACAAATTCAATTATACTGTGGAAGAACTAACGTTAATTATTCTACAGACTTGCTTTCAGAATGTTAAGGCACGATGACTACTAATATCTTAAACGAAATGAGGATGTCTCATACTGATGGAAAAAATGTAAAATATTCTGATATGGCACTATTAGGGTGATAAAGGTTGATCCCCCTCACCTATTATTTGTATAATTTTAATTAGGCTTCCCTTAATTTAAGCAGTTGACTCACTCTTGGCATGGCATTGAGAAAATTGATAGGATGACTGAGTAAAGACTTTCAGATCCTTTTAAAACATATTTAAACATTATTACCATCGTTATTAAATAATATTTTATGTATTCGGTCTATCTTAAAATTAAACTCAATGCATATTTAAAATATACGTAAGAATATTTCATAAATATGCATTTTTAACAGGATTTTATAGAAAATATATTCTGGTTTATATCAGGCTGAATAAAGTCTGACTGTATTCTTAATTATGGCACATGGCCATCAATTTGCTGGCCATAATTTCTGTCTAGATGTCATACCTTAGTTTCTCTCTCTGCTCTGATAAAATTGAAATAGTGACAGCATTTATTAATTTATTTTGAAGAGAGAGTAGTAAAGTTCTTAAACAGGTTGAAGTCACACAATTTTCAGCTGCATGGCTCTTCGGTAACAATTTGCAATTTCCGTAAATACAAGTATGATGTGCAAAAAAGATCAGAAATATTAGCATCATTCAGATTGATTGAAGCCATGAGTTTATGAGTGATTGCTTCTTCTAAATAAACAAAACTTTAATGGGACTAGTTCAGAGACTCCTCTCACTGTTTGTGACCATCTGCTTTTTCAGCTTTCTGCAATTTTTTTTCAAGCTCTACATGGACTGTGTTGGAAATAGCATACATCTCTCTGATGTTACCCAGAGGACTTTTATATATGTTGAGTGGAGAGGGGCACCACGTGGAAGTTCTTTGATGATGACTAACAACTGTCCCCCAAAACGTTCCCTGCAATGATTTAGTGAATTGCTCATGAGGTGTTGTTGTTTTTTTTTTTTTTTGGTTAATTTTACTTGAAAAGCAGTATCCAAGACTACAGGTCCAATTGAATAGTTCTTACAAAACAGCGCTTTGTGAGTTGCTTAAATTTGCCATTGTCAGTGCCCTTTCTGTGCTCCTTACTGTTACCACATAAATTAGCTTATAATTTTGCAAATCCTATGATGGCAGATCTTGTGCTAATCTAGGAAGAGGAAACCAATAATTTCCTGGGTTTTGCTGAATTACAACTTCTGGCATCCTTTACTGTTTTAAGGGTGTCCAGAATTCAACAAGGTCAAATGGGCCTGAGGTGTCCCACCAATGGTTTAGCTCATGCATGAGCTTATGGTAGAGTTGTAAATCTTTCTACAGTACTGTATTCTTAACGTGCATTTGTATAAGCTGTGGTTGGTCATGAGAAATATCTGTGCAATCGTTTCTATGCACTGCTTTATCAGGAACCTCCTTGCCCTTTTAGAGTCAGTTTGCATTGCGATAGGAAGCCTGTGAAAGGTTTTGCCAGGCTTTTCATCACTGCTGAAAACAAGATGTCAAAGAGAATGATTCTAAACTAGTCTTTTACTTGACATTCCACTTTTCTGTGTACATGAGTTTATTATTTTCAGTGTCAAAAGAATATTTCAGGTATGATCTCTCTCTTTTACACACACACACAAAGTCTCTCTCTCTCTCTCTCTCTCACACACACACACACACACATACACACACACACACTGAGAGAGAGAGAAATAGTAGTAGTAGTAGTAGTAGTAGTAGTAGTAGTAGTAGTAGGTTACTTCCCTGGTGGTAACACAAATTGTAAGTAGTCTGTTAAAATTCAGGATGGCATGACTCATACAGGCAAACATGAATACTTATTTATTTATTTGATTTGACTTCTATGCCGCCCTATTCCGGAGAACTCAGGGCGGCTCACAACTTAAAGTCTAGATGTGTAAAAACACCTGCAGATGTGACTGTGCATATATAAAACATTTTTTTAAATTGGTCAATGACCAAAATAAAGTTGAAGCATTTTCCTTTTTGTTAATTAATCTTAAGCACTACATGAAAGTGGTATTGTAAGTTGGACTCTACTGGAGGCTGGATGTTTGTAAAAGTAAGAATGCATAAATGCAGTAAATTGTTAACCTGTAAACAAAATAATGAGATATCAATAAAAATAGAGCAACAATATCAAGAATTGTCATATTCTAAACTGAAAGGAAGCATAAACACCCCATACAGTAGCTAGAAAGGAACACTGTTACATAGAGACAGAATGGCTTTAATGCTTCATAGCCTGTGGATTTGTGATAAAAGGTAATAAGAAATATTGCATGTCATTATAGTCTCTATTTTAGTGACAGGTTGGCTGGAAAATTCAATCTTAAGACTATTATATAAATATCTCCAACTGGGCAAAATCTCCAATAATTTCCATCCCATTGTGTTAATATCTACTGTGAGGAAGTATATTACCAATTGCTGTACCCTAACTATTTTTTCTGTTGATTCTGCTGATTACAGATGATTTTCTGAATCCTCAACCTTATTATGGGAAACTCCGAAGAGAAAAGATCTGCAAGACATTTGGTCTTAAGTTTTTTTCTTTAAAATAATTTTATTTCTTTCTATGCATGCCTTGAGCTACTCTGCCCCAATTGCAAATGAAATGTGTCTCCCTCCAAACAGAGCTGATATCAGATTTAACTATCAGCCTTCCTCCTCCTTCAGTGTGTTTATGGCAGCTGGAGGCCCACCACTGGTTAATAACCAAACAAGAGGCTAAGCTAAGTAGATGACAAGGAAGCTATGGAAGGAGGAGCTTGCATAGTATGATGGAAGGAATGTTCTTCGTCTGATCCCTTTAAATGACCCCATATGTAGACTCTGATAGGAAAGGAATTTAGAGATCAGCTGAGAGATATAGAGGAGAGGGGAGGAGAGGGAAGGGGAGAGGAGAGGGGAGGGGAGAGGAGAGGAGAGGGGAGGGGAGGGGAGGGGAGAGGGGAGGGGAGGGGAGGGGAGGGGAGAGACCAATCCATGTCCTAGTAATATGCATTTCATATATGATATTTGAGGATGTTTAAATAAACCAACAGTCAGTATGAAAGAAAGCTGTCAAAAGGCTTGATGTCTGTTTAAGGACTTCTCTAGTAGTAAAATCTACAATGTCTGGACCTCTATGAGAAGGGGACAGCCCAAGTACCAAAAGGGGGAACAAAGACGAGAGTTTCCATCAGTAGAAACACAGTCCACACAACACCCATAGAGCTCCCAAGTCTCTGATTGTGGACTGGCTTCAGAATGCTTTCTCTTGCTCAATGATTGTGCTAGAAATTAATCAGTTCAGATCTTCAAAAGAAGTGTGTGTGGGGGGAGGGGCCAAGGACTCAAGCACCACCTTATTTTCACTCAGTAATCTCACAGGTACCTATGAAAGTTGTAAATTTAAAACCAATAAGTATACAGTTAAAAGATTTTCCTGCTGTTTTTTTTCACACCAACCCCTTTCCCATCCCAGAAATGATGTGATGCAGCTGTTGTAGCTTTGAAGGCTTCTTAAGCAGCCCAGTATTCTTGATAGTTGCTGGCATCTTTTTATTTAATTCCAAAACATGTGTAAATGTAATTAATTTTTGCTAAATGGGCTTCCCTTCTTTATTTTCTTTCTTTTTAAGGCTGTAAATATTATCATCCCACAGAGATTTGTTTCTGCTTTCTTTGGTTAATTAAAGCCACTCTAGGATTTATCTTATGGAACCACCAGGAGGGCACCGCAAGTGAAATATTATATTAGCAGATGGCTCATCTATTAACATAAAGAAGTATCAGTGTTTTTGAATATTAGTTTTCCAACATGTCCCTTTTAGGGTGATATAATCTGGGAAGCAAAGTGAATAATAGTAGTGTTAGCAGCAGAAGACCAAACCTGAAAAGCAATATTTATTTACACTAGAATAGCTGGAACATTTTATGAAAGAGAAAAATAAAAGTAGCTAGAGACACGTTTGTCTCCTGACCTTGGAAGTCAGTTTTTTTTTTCCTGATAAAATACTTTTGGTGTTTTCAAAACAGTTGGCATCTTTTGCCATTTTCTGCTCTCAGTATTTTTAGCCGTTTAATTTTTGCCTCTTAGAAGACATCAGGACTAAGGCCCTTTCCACACTGCAACCTTCACCTTCTGAGTTCCCATAGATACAATCAGTTTAAGAAATCCATTCCAAGTTGTGTCAGTCCTTTCCACTGCTTTGGCCACAACACTGGCTGGATATATGGTGTTTGAGCACCATTTGTGGCTTCCTGTAAGCACCTGCCTCAACTAGATCGGCCAAGGAAGCAGAACTCTTGAAATAGGCATTGTTTCAAAAGGAACTTTTATTGAGAGTTAGTGATAGCAGGAAGGCAAAACAAAAGCCGAAATGGCACCTGTTTCTTTTGCTTTTTTGTGTTGTATGGAGAATCTGCTGCTGCCTGGGCTTGAGAACTGCTTCTGTAAGTATTTTTTTTTTTAAAAAAAACAATTGTTACTCTAGCAAAAAAAAACTCAAATGGTTTGCAAGCACTTTGGGAACTGCTCTGCTTTTTAAGTACTGTACTTTGCACACTACTGTGTTTGTAAGTACAGTACTTTGCAAAGATAAAGTTTGTGTTTTCCTTGAAACTGCTTGTAGAAATGCTAGCCAGGATCTACACAAAGCATTCTATAACATTGTGTTTCCTTGCTTTTATTTTGGAGATTAGTATATATTACTGTAGTTTGTAGGTTTTAAATTTAATTGCCTCCAGAACTTGTGGGTGCCCCAACAGTGGAAGCTTTTAAGAAGAGACTGGATAGGCATTTATCAGAAATACTCTGTTGTGAGAGCAGTGGGTTGGACTAGATGACCCCAAGGTCCCTTCCATCTCTGCTACTGTTGAAGCTGAGAGTTCTGCAAATCCCTCCCACAGCTCCCTCTGGGTGCCTGGCTAGAGATGCTTGAGCTAATTAGTGGCAAGTGGTTGTTTTTTTTTTAAGCACTTGCTTAAAGTGAAGATGCTTGAGCTAACTAGCAGCAGTTGTTTTTTTAAAAAAGCAACTGCAATGGCTGCAAGCCCTGCTTGGAGGCAATTTAGTTCCTGAGTGGGCTGCAGTGGAAACAGTTGATGGGTGGCTGGTGGGAAAACCTCTTGGTTCAGTTAACGTGGCAGCTATCAGTTAACAAATTGGAGGAAATAGTAAGTCAGATTTTCGTTCATTTAATAACCCATGTGATTCAATTAATGGATTTGATTTAAAAAATTTGTAAAACTGAGTCTGATTCATTTGATGAATTTTTTTTTACTTACAAGCCTAATGGGCAGCTCCATTAGGTTCGTACCTTGAGGACTACCTCTTTTCAATTTCTCCAGCAAACTTTAAAAAAAAATGGAGAAAAATAATACATTATTTACCATTATTTCTATTGCTTGGGTTATAAAGAGAAATTGGTAGCCCAAGATGAAATGGTCATGGAAGGCAGCCATGGAAGTGCACAGTGAATAATTAGAGTGGAGGAGAATACTTACAATTTTGGTTTGTATGCTGATCAGAATCCATTAGAGTTGGTTGGATTAATGAACAAGTGAATTAATTAATTAATTCACTCATTCATTAATCCAACCAACTCTAATGGATTCTGAGTAGCATACAAACCAAAATTGTAAGTATTCTCCTCCACTCCAATGATTAATTAATATTAATAACAAAGTGAAATAATAAAATGAAATAATAAAATGAAGAGCAGCACCACAGAGCTGACACATGTTGGAAAATACTATTTTTGATGTGCCTCAGGGGAAAAAAAATGGAGCCAGTAGCCTTCCTGTCAGACTGGGGGCAAGCAGAGCAATGGTTCATGGTCTCTGTTTCTGCTGTGGTGACCTGGTCATGTGGATCAGACCTAAAACTAACATGAGAATGAGAATGAGTTTTTCCATAGCTTTAGGACTCAGGTCCAAGTCTGGTGCATCGAACTCTACATCCTCTAAGTCCAAACAAAAAATTTTTTGCAAGAATTTTCATAACTCAGGCATAGGTGAGTTTCTAACCTCTGATGAGCATAAGAGTGTAATGAGAAAGTCACAACTTGGGCAAAAGGAAAGAGAGCATTAATTTTTGCCCATTCCTCCTTGCATTCACCTTTACCTTTGGAAAATCTGTTCCAGGTATTTTGGAAATCTCCAAACAGCAAAGAAACTGGAGCTGGGGGAAATGGTGACATTTAGATGCTCTTCGCAACACTGGCAGCCTCCACTGGATGATGTCTCCCCCCCCAACAAACACACACACCAAGTTTTTTCCTTCATGCTAACATCAGATGTGACTAAAAGAAAGCCATGTGAGCAGCAACTCCAAAGGGTGTTTTAGAGTCACTCTTGAAATTGTTATTCATCCATTTACAGCAGCTGAGATCCCGACATATCTTGCCCCCATTGGACTGGGAAGGGGAAGGTGACAGTCTGCTCTTTAATGCATCCTTCTTTTCAGTCTGTGTGCACCTTATTCTTTGCAAAGTGGGGTGGGGGGGTAGGGAAGAGTTCTGCACAGTCACCCTAATGGATATCTATGGTAAGCATTTCTTGAACGATGACTTTTCTATGACTTTGTTATGGAGGAAAGCTAGGGCTTTGCAGAGGTTCCTTAACCATGATTGTAGTCAGCTCCAGAGTGCTGGAAGAAGCCCTGAGGCTATTGTGAGGCTCATACAGACTGACTTGTTTCCTGGTTCTGAAATGATGTTTCATCCACTAGGGCCTTGAGTAAAAAGAAATACACGAGTGAATAAATATATTTTCTTAGCACCACTTCCTAGTAATACAGAAGACCAACCAATGCCTATCTTTTAGCACTTTCCATCTTTATGGAAACTAATCAAGGAGAGAAGCAACCTAGAACTAAGCAGAAACTTCCTGGCAGTTAGAACAATTAACCAATGGAACGACCTGCTTCCGGAAGTGGTGAATGCTCCAACACTGGAAGTTTTTAAGAAGAGACTGGACAGCCATTTGTCCAAAATGGTATAGGGTTTCCTGCCTGAGCAGGGGGTTGGACTAGATGACCTCCACGGTCCCTTCCAACTCTATTATTCTGTTATTTATTGTTCAAAATGGATATTCCCCCTTGGTGAAATGTCCAGAATCTATGAGCAATACTTCAAGGAATTGCATCTGGATGATCCATTCAGTGCTTCTCATCCCTCACCTATTTTATGTAGCATGATTGTTCTCTGGTGCTTACCATCCTTTTGTGAAGTTATCAAATAAATCTTTGGGATGAATAATAATAACAAGAAAGAAGACAGCAGACACATTGATTATTAATCATTCATCTGGAGTGGCTCCCCTTCCTTGAGGTCAGGCATACTTTTCAGTGGGTGATGTAGACTGAAATTGACAACTGCTCTTAAAAAAAATCAGTTTACAGAGTGCATATCCTTAGTAATAAAAATAAACATCTTTCAAAACTTTATTCTTGTGTGCTACTGTTTTTGTTGGAAACAGAGGGATGGGGAGAACCAGCCAGCAACCTGAGATGTGGCTGTTAGGAAGAATATTTTAATTCATTCCGTGATTATTTTTTTTGAGCCAAATGATTTATTTCATTTTTTTAAGGATAATAATTAGCCAATCCTGGAGACTTTTGCCTGATGGAATCTGTAATCTAAATTAGATTTGCTCAAGCAAAGTTTTTGGAAGAGAAAAATACTTTTGGATGTTAATCATAAAAATACATATTTATTTAACAAATTGACTAGACCTCCTTAACTAGTGAAGTCTAGTCTTTAGAAAGGGCTGCATCATAGGAAGAAGGTAGGAAAATAGACTGAATCTGACATCTCCCAGAACATTATTCTGTGGTTGCTCTGCTGTAAGCATTCTGGAACAATGGAAGTTTCTTCTCTGAATAATTTAGGGTAACCAGAACTCTTTGAATTTGTTTCTTAGTCACTACTATGTGGCCACTGGGTTGAGTGATGGAGTGCTTTGAATTAAAGGGATCCAAACCCAGCTCCAGTTTGATTCTGATATGAACCTGCTAGTGGAAGAATCACTGAAGATCAACCATGAGAAACCTTCACAATGAGCTGCTAGAGTTAGACCACAGGGTAAATATTGCAGGCTCCACAGCCCCATAAGATCCCAAATTCAACATCACATTTAGAGATCTTATTTTGCTTTTTATGCACCTACTGGTTTACCCCAGCATACAGTTGGTCAGTTCATCCTTTTCATTCCAGTCTAGGGGAAAGAAATGTTATCATACATCCACAGCAGATTAGAAACTTAGAAAATTATTTTACCTAGAGACATAAAGATGAAGGGGCCACAAGAATATTTCTATGTTCAGCTTGGTTCAGAAAGGCAGCTGAGTGATATGGGGCCAGTCAACCTCCTCTTTCAGACCAACCCATTTCACAAGATTGTTATTATGGGGAAAACAGGAGGATGAAGGAGCATTAGGTATGTTCACCCCCTTGAATTATTTATAAAAATAATAATGGCAGGATAAAAATAAATTGATAGAGATAGAGACAGACTTAGAGACAGAGATAGCTAGCTAGCTAGCTAGCTAGCTAGATAGATAGATATAGATTGATGAGAGATAGATATGAGAGAGAGGGAGAGGGAGAGAGAGAGAGAGAGAGAGAGAGGGAGAGGGAGAGAGAGAGAGAGAGAGAGAGAGAGAGAGAGAGAGAGAGAGAGAGAGAGAGAGAGAGAGAGAGAGAGAGAGAGAGAGAGAGAGAGAGAGAGAGAGAGAGAGATTAAATCTCTCTCCTTTCTCCAGGAAGTCATCTGCTGACAATATTGTCCTCAATCGTTTAGGCACATCTACTCACCATATCCTTACAAGAAGCTAGTACATTGTTTCTTATAATGCAGCCCAGAACTGCATTAGAAGAAACAATGTACTAGCTTCACCATATCCTTACAAGAAGCTAGTACATTGTTTCTTCTAGTGCAGCCCAGAACTGCATTGTTCTCTGAGTACTTGTCACATCCTGTTCCTTCATATTCAGCTTGTCATCAATGAGCATACCCAAATCTTTGTCAGACATGAATCCCCACCTTGTCTGAGTGTCTTTTCTCACAGCAAGACAACTATCAAGCCAATACATCATATATCAAGAAATGGGGTGTCAAAATTATGAGACACAGTCATAGGAGAACAGAAAAGAAACAGAAAGATGAATAAGCTACCTCCTTGAAAGAAATACATTAGTAATGGATAAATACCCCAACAAGACAGTGCTAATAAACAGATATGGAAGGAATCCAGGGATATCTATCTGCTAATGGAGCAGCATTTTGTCATCCCCATAAAATGTACCTGGAAGATGGGGGACCTCTGAAGAAAATTTAAGAATAGTCTCAAGAGAATAGAAAGTTCTACTAAGTAAGCAAAATTCTGTTTGCGCAATATTCAATCCTGTCCTATGATTCTATTTAAACTGTGATATTACTTGGTAAATGTCCATATATATATTTATTCAGATTTCACTTCTAAAAAATGGTTGGATACCCTCGTTCAGCTTGTTATCCAAATCTTATGACAAATGTTAAATTAGGGGCTGTGAATTATAACTGCAGAGGTTTTTTCCCCAGTGATAGTCTACGTCAATGGTATTTGGCTATATTTACTCTTCTACTCTGAGTTTATCCATTTAGGAGCCACTGGCCCTGTGCCTATTGTTAAATTATCTGCACTATAATTAACTCTTCTTCTTTTTTTAATGAAGTACATCTGGTTTTCGTTGTGACAAGAAGTTCCCTTTGTTTTCTTTTCACCATGGTAAATGAAGCTAGCAAAATATGTTCCATGGTAACATTTTTTTTTAATTGCAGGGGTGCTTATGAACATTCTCCAATGATATTGTTAAATATGTCCAGGTGTGAATGATAATCTTAATAGCAGAATTATTTATCTTCATTATAGCAAGAAACTGCCATGATCAATTTTATGAACATGGTTATGTCTGAAGAAAGGCTTGCTTTCAACTCGTGGGACTCCAGGATCTTCCCAGGGTTAGGTTATTTAACAGTCAGCTGTAGAGACAATTGCTATTCATATACAAACACACACACACACATACACACACACACATGGCTCAGCTGGATTATACTCCTTATTGGAGATAAGAAAGAAAGTATATATGCATAGATCATTCGCCCTCTGCAATGAAGCTACAGCTTTTATATCAGTGCTCCAGAGTTTAAATGTGGGCATTTTCTTCCCACCTTTTCAGGTTGAAAGATAATTTATACTTTGCTTAGTGGCCTTAAAGTTTCTGACACATATCCATAATGGTACTCTTAGGTTGGGAATGTCCCCAGTGGCTATTTCGTGTACATATCTTATTTGTTTGTTTGTTTATTACAAACATTTTTTTGTTTATTACTGCATACCAATAACCTTGGTGTGCAGTGGTTAGAATGCACTATTGCAGGCTAACTCTGCCCATAGCCAGAGTTCGATCCTCACCGGCTCAAGGTTGGCTCAGCCTTCCATCCTTCCGAGGTTGGTAAAATGAGAACCCAGATTGTTGGGGGCAATAGGCTGAGTCTGTAAAATCGCTTAGAGGGGGCTGTAAAGCACTGTGAAGTGGTGTATAAGTCTTAAGTGCTATTGCTATTGGTAATGAATTTATCCCTGCCACAATTGAAGAGATTCATGGCAGCTTACCACTTCCATCAATGCAAATTATACCACATTCACTGTACAACAACAGAATAGAACAACAGAGTACAATAACTCACACATACACATAATCATAATCAATAATATCAGCTCATATGCCCCAGACTTCCAGAAAAAGCTCCATTTTTAATAGCTTAATACCTCTATCTAGAGTGTCTGAATTCCAGAGGACAAGGCTATTCCAAAGTGCAGGCATCTCTATCCAAGCATATTGCCCACCTCCCTCCGTCCCACACACCATATCCAGAGGGGTGGCACTGGCTGCATGTGTCACGTAAAGCTTCATTCTTCTCCTTTAAATATTAATCAAATAGGGGAAAGTGTTGGATAGTGTCCTTATACAGTGTGACCACTGTGTGGAGTTGGAATTAGTTGCATCTGGGTCAGAATTCTGAGTCAGAATATCCTGTTAAGAAAGGGAGATAATGGAAGTCTGAGTTTCTCTTTAGAATGTTCCTGAAGCATTCCCTGACAGATCTCTTCCCTTGGGCTATTTTTCATGGCTGAGATGGCGTCACATCTTAGCCCCAGAAGTAAACACAAGTCACCAAACTACAAATAAGTGAAGTGGACCTCAGCACTGAATACTCAAGAGCAAAGGATATTGTTTATGTGGTTTGGGCGGAAGTGGAAGGATATTAAAAGCTGAATAGTTAGGGTGGTGCCAGTCATCAAAAGGGGTATTTTGCAGTGCACTTTGGCACGCAGGAAACATCGCTCCTCAGAAGGTGAATAGTAGCGGCAACATCTCCAGAAAAGATTTAGCCTGATTCCCATGAGGGCTTTCCCAACTATCTTGATGTGCATATGTATAAACATGCACATATCACAATTATTTTGTATTTATTTATTTCATTTATTAAACCAATTTAAAATGGTCTAGCTCTCAAAGGAACTCTGGGCAGCAAACAAGAATAAAAATACACTGAAACACAAAAAGAAGACAAAATTAATCCAATAAAAATCTTATACCCATTCATCAAACTTAACTATCAAGTCTATTAACATCCTGCCCCAGGGCCAGGGGAACAACCATATCTTCACCATAAGAGCATAAGAACATAAGAAGAGCCATGCTGAATCAGGCCAAAGCCCATCGAGTCCAGCATTCTGTGTCACACAGTGGCCCACCAATTGTACATGGGGATCTTGAGCAGAAAGAGAAGGCAAAACCCTCCTTTTCCCTTGACCCCCAACAAATGGTACTCAAGGGAATCCTGCCTGCCTCAACCAACATAGAGGCGGCACATGGACATCCGTTTTAATAACCACCGATACACTTGGCATCCATGAATCTATCTAACCCTGCCTTGAAGCTGTCAAGGCTGACAGCTGTCACGACCCCTTCTGGAAGTGAATTCCATAAATCAACGACCCTCTGGGTGAAGAAATATTTCCCTTTATTTGTCCTCACTTTCTTACCTATGAGCTTTAGGGAGTGCCCCCTTGTCCTGGTATTGTGTGATAGAGAAAAGAATTTTTCTCTATCCATCTTTTCTATCCCATGCATGATTTTATACACTTCGATCAAGTCACCCCTTAAACGCCGTCTTTCAAGGCTGAAGAGACCAAGGCGTTGCAATCTGGTTTCATAAGGGAGGCGCTCCATTTCCTTGATCATTCTTGTTGCCCTTTTTTGCACCTTTTCCAGTTCCATTATATCCTTCTTGAGGTGCGGTGACCAGAACTGTACACAGTACTCCAAGTGTCGTCTCACCATCGATTTGTACAGAGGCAATACAACACTTGCTGACTTATTTTCGATTCCCTTCCTAATCATGCCAAGCATGGAATTTGCTTTTTTTTTTTTTTACTGCTGCTGCGCATTGGGTTGACATCTTCATCGAGCTGTCCACCAAAACCCCAAGATCCCTTTCTTGGGTTGTCTCATAAAGTTTGGTCCCTATCAGTTGGTAAGTATAATTGGGGTTCTTTGCCCCGATGTGCATAACTTTGCACTTGTTTAGGTTAAAATGCATTTGCCACTTTGTTGCCTACTCACACAATTTCGAGAGATCCTTCTGGAGCTCTCGACAATCAGTTTCACTTTTCACAACCTGGAACAATTTAGTGTCATCAGCAAACTTGGCTACCTCACTATTAACTTCTACATCCAGATCATTGATGAATAAATTAAAAGTAAAGGTCCCAAAACTGAACCTTGGGGTACGCCACTACTCACTTCTTTCCATTCGGAGAATTGTCCATTTATTGCCACCCTTTGCTTCCTACAATTTAGCCAGTTACCAATCCAGGACAAGATCTGTCCTCTAATTCCATGGCTGGAGAGCTTTTTTAGGAGCCTTTGGTGAGGGACTTTGTTAAAAGCCTTTTGAAAGTCAAGATATACAATATCAACTGGGGCCCCTTTATCTATGTATTTATTTACACCCTCAAAGAATTCTAACCACTTTCCTGAAGGCCCAAAGGGCCATCTGAATCTCTTGGGTAGATGTATTACTTAAGACAGACATCATAACAGACAAGGCATATTTTCAAGGTCCTACCAGATGACCTTGCTTCATCCAAGAGACTTGGAGCATGCCTACACTGCCAGACCTGAGGGGACAAGCAATATCAGAGATAGGCTGTCCCATAAATCGCCTGGTCTCATGTCACATAAGGCTTTAAAAGGGGCACCAGTGCCTTGAATTGCACTGTAAATACACAGACGCACATGTAGATCTATGAACATCTTAAGACTTTCATAAGTGAATGGTTTACCTATCAGCAGCATGACAATTCAGCTGTCTAGGTGAAATCTTCAGTTTTTAGCACAACAGTCTTCAGTATAGATGATCTGCAGTAAATATAACCCAAGGGAAAGTTACTGTTAAAGCAACAGGTTTTAAGCCTTCAATGTGGACATTTTGCCCTTTTCATAAATATGGTTTGGGTAGAATTTTGATGATAATACAGCTGTGTTGTGTCAGTACAACCCCATTAACATCATACCTTCTAGTGTACATGTAATAAATAAATACATATTGCTCCCATAATGCCCCTATTCATTTTCCCTTCCTTTGCTTTTTTTCCCCTGATATAAATCTAAGATTGCAAACTTCCTAATGTAGGAACTTGAACACTTGTACCTGGAGCATTTTGATGGTGCTATATTAGTAACATTCTCCTTTGGAAGGAAAATAAATCTAATTACATAAAGCATTTCATATGTATTTTATTTTGGGAACTGACAATAGTATACATAATCAAACCATAAGAGAAATTATTTTATTTTATTTTTTATTTTTGTCAATGATAGGCTATTTGACATAACAAGAGTGACCAACCAATGGCTCCAAAGCTACAAGTAGCCTCTAAAACTATTTACACAGTTTTCAGAAAACTCTGGCCAAAAATTTAACATTGGTGTGGAAAACATATACCGGTAAAGCTAAAACTGCATGTAATCTGAAGGCATAATTCTAAACCACTTAATACAGTTAACACAATAGGGAGAATAAATTCCTTGCCTCCAGTTCATAGAGAATTCCAGTCCCACCCACAAGTGTGATGCTGCCCTGCCACATTGCCACCTCCATCGCTCTCATTCTCCAGAGGAATAATAAATGTGTTGCTTGAGGACTAAAATATTGCCCATCTTGTTTATATACACTTAGGTTGGTTTACTTCTTAGGAGATATGCACAGAATTGCACGGAAAGGTTTGACTCTGTCATTAAACCAAAGGAGCATATGGCTCCTTTCAATTAAAGTGCTGGCTTTAGACTGGCTGAAGGGTCAAATGATTGACATTTGGTGCAATTGGAGGGACTTCAGCATAAGAGGATTCTACACTACAAATCCAAATACCCACAACATTAAATGTGGGCTACATTGTTGGGCTATCAAACATCAGGGTCTCTTAGCTTCAGCCACCTTGGTTGACAATGTCATCCTGATAGACAATAGCATCAGCGTTGGCATTTATGCCTACAAAATATGTGGACCTTTGTTATATTTTTAAAATAAAATGTTATTACATTTCCAAAACTAATAAAGTATAGAATAATGGGAAAAAGAAAGTTAAAAAGGCAAGAAAAAGGATTAAGTATAACAAAAAAAAGACATATAAGAACAAAGATATAGAAAAAGAGTCACTTCCAACTTTTTTCAGTATAGATGCAAATGTATAAAAATATAGCACCAGAAGTTTAAACTAAAATTATGGCATAATTTATAGATCATACAGTACATATCAAACAGAAGCAATAACAATTCAGAATATTTTTATAATCAAAACATATCTAGTAATCAAATCTCAACATCAGAGTTTCAACTCCAAATAGAAACAAAGATAGATGGATCCTTTCTTGTATTATCTTAATCATATTTTTCTTAAGTTTTTCTAGTTGCTCATCTGAGATATGTTGCTGGTTTGAAAGTTGTTAAAAAATAAAGCGCTAACACCACTTCCCTGGTATTTGAGAGTGAGGTTCCAACCTAGTGTTTATATTTATTTATTTTTTTATTTTATTTTATTCGGATTTGTATGCCGCTCCTCTCCGAGGACTATATGTATTTTAGAAGGTGAGGCCAACACACAGGGGGTTTTTTAAAATGTAAAACTGACTATAGCCTATATAATCAAACCAGAAGAGAAATTAATCTGAAGCCACAGAGTGGAACCAGACACAAATTCAAATTCATAGCATAGTAAGATGCCATCTGCTCTTTGTAGGAGCGTAAGTGAGGGTCTTCACACTCAAATGAAATATCTTCTGAAAAGTTCACTTTCCTTCAATCAATTAGTAGAGAGAGCCTCTAAGTAGGAAACAGTAGACATACTCATTATTGAAAGGAAGCTCTAACAATCCTTACATTCTTAACTCTTTTCTTATACCAATTTTGTCTTCACACTGCGCTGTAGTATATTCTTTGGTGGGAACAGCAGCTTCACTTTGATCTTGGAGCAAATCTCATTTAGGGATGCTTAGGTGAAGGAGGCACAATGCCTCAGCAATTAAAAATGCTGAGCTTGTCAGCTGGAAAGCTGACAACCAGTTCAAGACCCGAGCATGATGGGGTGAGCTCCGGTTACTTGCCCTAGCTCCTGCCCATCTAGCAGTTTGAAGGCCTGCAAATGAAAGTAGATAAATAGGTACCACTTCAGTGGGAAGGTAACAGTGTTCCATGTGTCTCAGTGTATAGTCATGCTGGCCACGTGATGATGGAAGCATCTTTTGACAATATTGGCTCCCTTGGCTAAGAAATTGAGATGAGCACCCTCCCCTAGAGTCAGACAAGACTGGACAGGGGAAACTTTTACCTTTACCTTTAGGTGATCGTGTGCATGCCTTCCATTGAATGAAAAGAAGACATTTTTTTTTCCTTTGGAGCCCCTATCCTTCAAAATTTGGAGCTCCTGGGGCCTCAGCCTTTGCTCTCAAAGACTAAACTCAACAATTATATGTTATTTAATTTCACATGTTTGGGTAGAATGATCATGAATTGTAATTATTTGTGAATTACACATACCAGTTATCTCCAGTTCCATATTGGAGATCGAACTGCTGGCAGTGGGAAGAGCCAGCCTGCAATACTGCATTCTAACCACCATTCCACCACACCACCACTTTACAAGAGTAATCACAGATCTTCTCAAGTGTTCAGGTCTGACATAAAAGAAGAAGAAGGAAAAAAAAGGAATCATTCAGTGCAGAAAACAATGCCAATCATTCAAGCTTGCTGAGCGCCAAGTACAGAGCCATGAATTCTGACAGCCAGCAACATACACATGAATATATTTATTTTGGGAGAAAGTCCATGATTCCATTCCTAATTCTTTGAATTGCCCTGAATCCTATTGGACATTCATCATGAAAATACTGAGTCAAAGCACTTGGGGGAAAAAAAGAGAGAGATGAGGGACTCAGTTCCCGACCTGATATGTGATGTTCTGAAAAAGGCCATGATACATATATAAATAAAACTCTTGCCATAAATAAGAGAAGTGCCCAACTTTGAGCCATCCAAATCTTTGCTAACACTACCGCTCCTGTCACTCTTTTATTAGTTACATTTGCACTTTCTGATGCTTCTTGAAAACGATACTCTCTTCCAGGAGAGATGCCTGTCAGAAAAAGTGCTTGGGAGAAAGCAGATGGAATGACGAGTTGTTTCCAACATTTTATTTATGTCTCCGTGGGGTGGAAGTATTTTGTTAACTCTGCTCTTGAAATGCCTGGACCGGCCAGTACTGCCAACACAAATATTTTCAAATATTTCATGCTGAACTGCTGCAAGGCTTCAGTCTGTTTTCTTGCCAGTGTAGCTGAACCGTTATCTCCTTTGATTCCAGACGTGCTTAATTTTTTAGCAAGAAGGGTAGATGCTGGATAAGTGATGTTAGCTATCTCCAGTTTGTATTATTGATATGGACTCCCAAAATAAAGAGCTCTAGCAAAACTATAAGTATACTTGACAGTTAAAAGAGAAACCATGCCCTTTTACCACCTGGGACTGTCAGCAAATCATGGTTCAAAAAGAAAACTAGATTTCTTAAGGAGACTGGGTTGGTGTCTTGGATGAGAGAGCCTTCAACAGCTGGGATCAGTGGCACTAGCTGGTGAAGTTGCCCAGCAAGTATTTGAAATTAGTGCTGTGAGCAAAAATACCTCTGCATTTTCCCCATTATCCATTCTCCTTCAGATTGAGGAGGAGAGCAGGTTTTTGAAAATCCTTCAAAGCAAAATTGAACATGGGTGCATTTCTTTCATGATGTTCCTGCCTTGATTTCCTTATGAGATGGCCAAATCAATTCCCAGCTTGGATATACAAGGAAGGACCTCTCTCCCTCCATCTGCTTCACATATAATCCTCTTTCTCCTCTATGATAGAGCCCTATTGGTTCAACTTATTTTTCTTAGATATGAGCGAAAATGTTTTGATTGGCATAAAATAATGTAAAAACAGTCACACCTTGGTCACTTCAAGGCTTGACTATTGCAATACACTTTATATGGGGCTGCCCTTGAGGACCACCTGTGCAGGCAGGATAGGCCTACCTCAGTATATCCATGTGACATCCTTGCTTTGCAATTTGCACTGGCTGCCAGTTTGCTTACAGGTATTTGTTAACTATTAAAGCCCTTCATTGCGTAGGGCCTGAGGAACTGCTTATCTTCCATGGTATTAGCCTATATCCAGTCCAGGCTACACACTGTTACAAAGACTACACTGACAAGTGATTGGTATACTTATCACTAAATGAGTGATGGATGTGAAATGTGGCAAGGAAGTGAATTTTCTAAACATGTTGAAGATAGTAATGTTCAGACATGGTCCATAAATTTGACTGAAGTCCCGTGCAGAGTACTTTCTAAATCTGAAATGTGACAGCATTCAAATAATGTAGGTTTTCTTTTTCCTTTGAAATCAGTGATACTACCTGGATGATTACTCGGGTTTTAAGACTGGTATGAGGGGGGGGTTAAGTGGAGTGAAAGAAGTACAGATTTTGGACCCTTCAAAGGCAATGATGTCCCTAGGAAGGAACCTCTCACATATCCCTTTGGAAGAACTGTTGTTGTGGTAGTAGTGGTTAAACTTTATAGGTGAATCATGACTCGGGGCATTTACAAACAAAACATTTGAAAACAAGAAACAAAAATAAAGCAATAAACAAAATGAAGAGTAAAGATGTGACGGGTGATTAAAAATGAGGGAGATAGAGAAGGAGGGAGGAGAGTAGGTAGTTAGTTGGTAAGTGAGGGGGGAAGGTTAGGGTTAGGGGGATGTGGTGGTGGGGGTACCGAGCAGTAATGTTAATTGTTTGGTAAATATGGTCTATGATTATTTTCAGTTGAGTTATTATTATTAGATGTATTGAAATAAGTACTTATGTTTTGTTTATGGATGATTTTGAAATATGTATTTATGTTGTGATTATGTTTATTGTTTCTTTTTCTGTTAAAAATTAAAAAACCAATAAAAAAATTAAAAAAAAATGAGATGAGAATGAAAAGTCACGTCCAACAAAGGTCTGAGCAAAGAGTCAGATCTTCAAGGCCCTTTGAAACATCAACAGGTGAGGGCCTTCCAGATCACAAAGGAAACCTCATTCCAGAGGGCTTCCATATGACTTTGACCTAGACCTATAAAAAGCAAATGCAAAATCTCACAAAGAAACCTTGGTCAACCAAATAAAAGGGGTAAGCTGTAGAATGTTCAGGAGTGAGTTCAGCTGGATTTTGGGACAGACATTCAGAAAGAATTTTGACAAAGAAGCTTAGTTGGACAGGTGTTGTAGGAGAAGAGATGGCAGAACCTGTGGGTGAAGTAAAAAGGGGGATCAGCCTAGAATCCCTATATAGCCACAAAAGACCTAAGTCTAATGCCTCTTGAGTGTTGCTGACCCTTATTTAACTCTAAGCAGGTGCCGACCATTAGATTCCTGTGCATAGGCTTTGAATAATTTGAACAGTTTAATTCAACCTTCATGTATGGACCTGGTCTTTTGCACTGGATAGTATGCTGGCTTAAGAATGAACCATCTATCAATAGCCTAGGTGATACATTTATTGAGCATTCAGAATCTTTTGTTTAATGGAAATAATCCTAAGCAGACATTTCCTAAGATTTTCAGAATATATTAGAGCAATTTCCTAAGAGAATAGTCAAATAGCTAAAGAACAAGGGGTAGCCCACTTAGAAAAACAATGGCATAGATAGACATTAAGGGGTTTTAGGACATACATTTTTATGATCTATTTTCAAATTCCAAACTAAGCAAAATGGAAGCGGACCAAGGGCTCCTGAATGAATTTAAATAGTCTTTAGAAAGCTAAGCATTATCTGATCTGGTTAATAATTGGGTGGGAGAGCAGCAGATAATCCCAAGGCTGTAGTAAGGGACTTGGAAGTAAAAATAAAAGAAAAAAATTGGAAGAAGTAAATGATAAGCCATTTCTGTGTTGATGCCAAAAGAATTAGGTGCATGTGTTCATGAAGTCATTAAAAGTGAAGCTCAATTAAAAAGATAGAGAAAAGAAAAAAAGACAGGAAAACACAAAAGGGGATAGGAGAGGAGATGATGGTGGTACGTTGCTTTTTATTATCTGGCATTTGACATAGTTGGCTTTGTTTTTAATGCCAAAGTCTTGATGACAATGCTGTAAAATTATCATTCCTATTTATGTAGGTTTAAGTATGGTACTACAAAATTGTTCCTATTTGATAATGTCAAACTTGTAAATGAAATTATATACATGCATCCTGATACATATGATCATTGTGATAATTGTAGAGAGACTGGAGGATCATTTCTTGTTTGAGGATGCTTTAATTTGGATTCTCACACTGAATATGGAATTATACCTGACCATGCAAATAATCCCTTCTGAGACACTGAGAGTGAGTTGGGTGAGTTTTAAAAATTGGGTGTCAGCATTTACCATGCGGTGTCCTCATGTTTCCAGAAGTAATCAGACTTTAAAATAGTTATATTTAGGACAGGCCAGACACAAAAACCTAACATTAAGTGCAAACTGAGAGTTGACTAAGCACAGGGAAAACAAGAAGAAACTAGAATTAATAAAAGGCCTATATTGTGGAATGTATACCCATTCTCAGTTCTCTGGAAAGGAGAAGGGTGTTTTTATTCCTCAGGATGATCAGGAGATCCAGTCTCAGATGATCACATGAAATTTGTCTCCTCTGGGTTTTACCTCGTTCATTTTATTTGACATTTTTACAATGAACTGAATTACAGATTAGTAGCCCTTAGCAATGGGCTGCAAAGATGAGATTTTAGTGTGATAGGGTAACTCAAGCTGGGGGATGGGGGTGGGTGGGTGGGAGAAAGAAAATGTGTGAAAATTGAAATGACAAGGTCAAGTTGATAACTTGATTGTGGAAGTTGTCAAGGTAAATTGCAATATAATTAGATATGGACCAGATTGGACACATAAAATATGTATGTAGGTATCATATTTATATGCCGCCCATCTCACAGAAAACATGCCTGCGAAGAGTACAATAAAACCATAATAAACAGTAAAAACCAATATGAATGAACCTTGAATGATTTTTAAAAAAACAGATCAACTAAACTAAGGCTGCCCATCTATACACATCACATTTTGGCATACCATTACCTGAGAGTGTATCTCACACAACACAACAGGATTTATTTCTGAGTAAGTATACACAGAATTCCATCATTATTAATTTAATTCTGCCTTCATGTTAAGAGGCATGCCCCCTCACTGTTGATTTGTGCACTGTTTATTTTTATTTCTATGAACCTCTGATATTGTGAGGGTTCTTTTTTGTTTGTGTTAGAGATGGACATTGAGAAATAGCTTGTAGACAATTTGTTCCACAGGAAGCCAACCAATTTTTGGAAACAGTGCATGAGAAAATATATAGCCATATACTTTTTACTGGAGATATTGAGACATTTATCTATATAGCTATAGCTATATCATATAATCATAGAATGTAATGGTTGCAAAGGACACTGGAGAGCATCTAGTTCAACTTCTTGTCCAGTGCAGGAATCAATTACTACATATCTTTAGATGATTGACTGGTTGATGTGGCAAACATTTACATCTAAGTCTGAAAAATGAAGGTTAAGTCATTCATGGTTGTGAAATAATAAAAGAAAAGACGAGTATTATTTTCTTTGCTGCAAAAATGCATTTATGCACATAATAATCTCATGAGTCAGGGTATAAAAAAAACCCCTATACTTTACTTAAATAAACATAGAGCAGTTCAACTGAAAATAACAGAGATCACATATTTTTCCCTTTGTGTGTTCAACCAGATATCAGCAAATATTAGTAATGGTTTATAACATCCAGTAGATGCAAAGTTTACTAAGAAATGAAAGGAAAACACAAGACTTACAGTGACATGTATTCATTCAGCTTCCATCTGGTGAGATTTTATCTTATCTCATATTTGCCATTTTGCTCTTCTTCCTTTCCTTTGTTTGAAGCCTTATTGCCTTCTTGTCTATTGTTTTTATACTCTTTTGGTATATTGAGAGCACCTAAAGTCATCTAGAATCAAGCAGCATCAAAGAATGGAATGGAATGGAATAGAATACAAGAGAATGGCATATCAGAATGAAATTTATCATACAACTGATTTCATACCCACTTATTAGGAAAGAAAGCACTGAAACCATTATTTGTATGTTGTAATGTTTAGGAATGAGAAAATATTACCTTATTCAAATTACATCATCTTTGTTGGACTTCTCATAAAAAAACAATTTTGGCAAATTTAATTTTATATCGCCTAATATAAAAAGAAAACCCAAAGCAGATAGGGATAAAGATAGTGTCTGGAACTGATTTGCTTCTCTGATGTATCTTAATCTCGATGGCACATTATTGATTTATAACCCTGTACACCAACATAGTGAATTTATTTTCTGCTTAATGCCTACTGAAAATGCTGAAGTTAGTTTCCTCTGTCATCATTTCATTAGTTTTAACTGGCATGTCCCATATTTTTTGGGGATTGAAGAAAGAATCCCTAATATTTTTTGCCATCTTTGCCAATGATTAGTGATCACAGGCAAATAAATAATACAAATAGAAAAGTTTATTGCACTGAAATGTTGATCAGCCAACGGTATGTGGGTGTGTTGTTTGAAAAGCTGTGTGCTGTCCTTTGGTCAGAAAATAGTAAAACTGCCACTATCCTCCTTCTCTCCCCGTGAAAGCCTTCAGCATTCGCTATGCAGCCATTATGCAAAGCGTATCAAGCAAGTAACATCTGATGTTTTTATGACACTAATGTGCATTTAAAAGTAGTATTAGTTATTCAAAAATGTACAATGATGACACAAATTATTTACAGAGTTAGAGCAAAATGCTATGTACAGTGACATGATAATTGTATTGTTCTGTCATTTCGTTGGCATAAAAGCCTTTACTTATTTGCAAATTATTTTTATTAAACGTGAGGGGTGCAAAATATCTCCAGAAAAACAGCAGTCACCACAACAGCACCCTTTACCAAAAGGAAATAAATAGATACCCTTTCACTCTTTGATAAATGATGTTCCTCTAAAACCAGCCTCTGAAGAGCAACTGGTTTTCTTTAAGCATCTCTCATGTGGAATGGAATTTCTAAGCTGAGGTCAACTTTCTCATCTTGGCCATTTCATCAAAATAAAAGCCCCTGTGGGGCAGCTGGAAGTGGACCTTGGGAGCAAACTCTAGAGCCCAGTAGCCCAGGATCGGAGACTCTGTGGGTGGCCCATTCCGCAAAGTCAGGCCTCACAAGTTGCTGGAACAGCATCCGTCTTTTTCTACTTTTTAAAATGATTTTGTATTTATGAGGTGGTCTGGCAGGCACAAATAAGACTGCAGATCTCATTTTCCTATCTTTTTAATAGAATAACAGATTTGGAAAGGACCTTTGAGATCTTTCTGCCGTGTCAGGCAGGAAACCCTATACCATTTCAGTTTAACAAAGAGAAGGACGAGGGGGGACATGATAGCAGTGTTCCAATATCTCAGGGGCTGCCACAAAGAAGAGGGAGTCAAACTATTCTCCAAAGCACCTGAAGGCAGGACAAGAAGCAATGGATGGAAATTAACCAAAGAGAGAAGCAACTTAGAACTAAGGGGAAACTTCCTGATAGTTAGAACAATTAACCAGTGGAACAACCTGCCTCCAGAAGCGGTGAATGTTCGAACACGGGAAGTTTTTAAGAAGAAACTGGACAGCCATTTGTCTGAAATGGTATAGGCCAGGGTTTCCTGCCTGAGCAGAGGGTTGGACTAGAAGATCTCCAAGGTCCCTTCCAACCTAGTTATTCTATTCTATTCTAAATGGTTGTCCAATTTCTTCTTTAAAACTGCCAGTGTTAGAGCATCCACAGCTTCTGGAAGCAAGTCATTGCACTGATTAATTAATTTTCTGCAAAGAAATACTTTGTTTAGCATGGGGTGGATAGTGAAAGGCTTCCTTTCATTCTTTTTCTCGTGACAATCTTTGGATTTAAATCTCAGATGCCCAGCTTGAGGCTCAGGCTCTGGAAATCTTGGTATTCCACAATCCTTCACACTTTATAGCAATAGTGTAATTTTTAATGCAACAGAAGGGATATAGGATTAAATATATGACTGGAAAATAATATACTGTATAGTGCTTGGAACTGAACTTCCCTGATACAGCAATGTAATGGGAACAACTTCATAGAAGAATACGTCTTAATTTTTTTTCAAGACTTTATTACGTTTCAAAAAAAGATAAAGTACAAAGAAATAGGGGAAAAAAACCTCATACCTTTCTTGATAGTATAATGGAATAACAGAGTTGTAAGATATCTTGGAGGTCTTCTAGTTCTATCCCCTACTCAAGCAAGAGATCCTATACCATCTCAGACAAATTGTTGGCCAATCTCTTATTAAAAATCTTCAGTTATGGAGCATCCACAACTTCTGGAGGCAAGCAATTCCACTGTTTAATTGTTCTCACTGTTCTCACTTGGCAGTAAGAAACTATCAAGGGCTTGACACTAAGATTTCCCAATCTGATGATTTTGATAAAGGTTGGGGGTACAAAACTCCCCAATTTTCAGCTTGTATGATCAAAAGACTACAGATTGCAGAAAGAGCTACACACACCTTTCCTTTCAGAAACATGGGTGAAAAAATTGAGTCCAAATCCAGTTTAGAATTTGAAACTGGAAAAAAATACATGGAATTTCAATAAAGTTTATATTTATAATGAAATTCACCACATATAAAAGAAAAAAAAGAGTGAAGCATAGATGGATTTTTAATCTCATCATAGTTGATTCTTCTGCCTTCCTCAGTACTTCACCTTGACTTTCAGACTAATTTTCTGAGATGAAACTTGTCTACAAACAAGCCACCCTTCTTTTAGTATGCTGTCTCATGTTTGTCTGAAGGACGTTGTCTGCCTCTCACTTCAGGTTGATGCTCACTCAATATCATTTCCTCGAAGATTAAGCATAATCAGTTCAAAGTTTGGAGGTGGGGGTTAATTCCATCTGTCTCTCTGTTTTCTACATGCACAGATTGCATAAGTATCAATCATAGCATGATTACAGAATAACAGAAAAACAGAGTTGGAAGGGACCTTGGAGGTCATCTAGTCCAACCCTCTGCTTAGGCAGGAAACCCTATACCATTTCAGATAAATGGTTGTCCAATCTCTTCTTAAAAACTTCCAGTGTTGGAGCATCCACAACATCTGGAGGCAAGTTGTTCCACTGATTAATTGTTCTAACTGTCAGAAATTTCTCCTTAGTTCTAGATGGCTTCTCTCTTTGGTTAGTTTCCAACTGTTGCTTCTTGTCCTGCCTTCAGGTGCTTTGGAGAATAACTTGACTCCCTCTTCTTTGTGGTAACCTCTGAGATATTGGAACACTGCTATCATGTCACCCCTCATCCTTCTCTTCATTAAACTAGACATGCCCAATTCCAGCAACCATTCTTTATATGTTTCAGCCTCCATTGGGAGAGAAGATATCGTCCAGTTGACCAGGATGAAATGAAAATCAATTATTTTTACCCAGAATTTTTTTTCTAGAATGAAATATCCAATTCTAGAAGCTGCTTAAAAATCAATAAATTCTCCAGAATTGATACAGTTGGTAGTCTACCAGAAATGAAACAATCCAAACATGATTAGTCTTCAAACTAACGATATTTGATCAATACTCTTGTTAATCTGTGAAGTATTTCATGCAATAATCTCTGTTTATCGGCCCCTGTTAGTTACAGCATTTCTTTCTTTCTTTCTTTCTTTCTTTCTTTCTTTCTTTCTTTCTTTCTTTCTTTCTTTCTTTCTTTCTTTCTTTCTTTCTTTCTTCCTTCCTTCCTTCCTTCCTTCCTTCCTTTCTTTTTCTTTTTGGAAGATTAGAAATGAACCAGAATGGATAATATTTAAGAGTTATAGGGAATACCTTAACATCTGTATTATAGTGGCCAATAGGGCTCTATTATTTTTTCCAAATATTTTTTACCATCTAAAGAAGTAACTGAATGAGATTATCTGGAGGTTCCATATTCAGATGATATATTATTAGGTCCACTATTAAAGTCTTCTTAAGAAAAGGAGTTGTCCGAACCACCTTAGGTAGGTGATGTAAACATTATATAATGAAGAAACCCAACTCCATTTCTTGCTTTTATGCAGTTCCTGAAAGGTGGCTATAATCCTGTTCTGAGCATGAGGATAGAGCTAATAAGACTCAACAAACATTTCAGTTCAGATAAAGAGTTAGAGTTAGGTGCCTGTGTTGCATGCACTGTTCCAAAGACAATATATTTACAGATTCATAGACCTCCTTGATCTAGTTTGATGGATATTCTGCCTCTATGCATAGAGTGCCTTCTATCAGTTAAATAGATGAGTCATTTGTAACCCCACCTGGACAGCCAAGTGATACTCAGTAACTATTGTACTGATGAAGGAGTATAGCACACAAACCAACTAAAGCCCTTCAAAACATCCTAAGTAAACCCAAAGACCCAACAACCTCAGAAGAAAAAACAGGTGTCATCTACAGCACACAATGTAAGAACTGCAACAACCACTATGTAGGACAACAGGCAGAAGACTGGCAGAACGCATCTATGAATGCCAACTGGCAGTCAAAAGGCACGATGAAAATTCTTTAATTTCGCAACATATAGACAGATTTAACCATAGTTTCAATTGGGAAAAATGTGACAATCCTAGACCAGGCCAAATCCAAAAATGCCAGGAAATTTCTAGAAGCTTGGCACTTTGACAAATCAGCCATCAATGGACATATAGTCATTAACAACATCTACAGACTATGCAAAAGAGACAATCAACCAGCCCAAAAGAGAAAAAGACTCCAGCATCTCTCCACCAATAATCAGCACTCAGATCAGCATAGACTAACTCCAAGGTCAACGTCACACCATCAAGTAAGTAAAATCCCAATCAAGAAACTGGCAAAGAGCCATTAGTAAACAGCCCAAACAAAGAATCTCTAAAACAGGCAAGACACCAGAATACAAACAGACAGCAAACAGCACTCCTTACTAGCACTGATGATGTTACCTAGTTAGGGTAATGAAACCTCTGCAAGAAAACAAGCAACCTAAGAGAGCACCAAGGATCATGCCGTAACCATTGTCCACTGAGTTCTAATTAGACAACTGTAATGTTTTAAAGATAGGGTCATCTTTGAAGACTGCTTAGAAAATACAATCAGTCCAAAATATAGTTTCAAGACTGCTTATGGGACCAGGCATTATGATAATACTGCCGGTGTGTATTTTACCAAATATATTAATGCTGTTCAGAATACTGATTTTGACCTATAAAACCCTTCACAGCTTGGGATGAAGTATCTCAAGGACTCCTTGTCTCCACATGTGCTTGCCCGTGCACTAAGATTTTCAACAGAGTCCCTTCTTTGGTGCATCCATCATCTGAGACACAACAGGAGCACCACAACAGTGGGAGCTTGCCTAGAGCCTACCCTTATGTCATTTTGATGTTAGGCAGAGAACTTGTTATTTTCTCAGTCTCCACACCGCTTGAGGTTTGTTTGTAATTCAGCTAGCTGCTTTTATATGGCTCTTTTGTATTGTGATGTTTTAATGTTTTATTATATCAGCATTGATTTAATTTCTTTCAATGCAATTTTAACTTTTGTACTCTCCCTTTGAAAGCTGTCTAAGTTCAGGGTATTAATTAATTAAGAAACTAAATAAATAGTCATCACCTTGAGGAGTTAAAGGAAGCAACCCAAGCAGCTTATCATGGGGACAATGATGACTTATGTTCATGAAGATGGCCAGTTTGCAAAGTAAATATTGTGTATTTCTTCAAGGATTGAAAAAGAAACAACTACATCCTTCAAACAGTTCTGCAAGTATGTTTGCTACAGATTTATGATTTCATCCACCCACACAATTCTGCTAGCTATCTAGGTACCTTTCTGATTGCCAGGGATAAGATAGAGAGGGATATAGTCAATTCTCTTTTAATTGCTAATTCAAATGCTTGCTCTTTCTTTTCTTTTGGATTCCAATTCATGAAAGTGATAAATTTGTTAAGCCTGTCCCTGTGATTTACTAACTTTATTAGGATACACAGCAGTCTATTAAGTCGCAATTAGAATCTACTTGAACATGGATGGTTGTATTCAAATCATGTATACAATTACACTGCATGCCTTATTTTGGAAAGTATTCAGATATGTAGGTTCACGCATACCCCTCCCTCCTCATTTTTCTGGGCATCTCTTTGGATTATCCAAAGGCAGGGATTATCCTACCATTGCCCATGTAAACTGCTTGGCTACTTCTCTCTTCCTCCCATCCCCATAGATAGATAGGTAGGTATAGGTAGACAACATAAATAATCCAAAAAGCTCCAGAACTACTTCATATCATACTTATTTTGAGATGTACTTTCCTTAAAAGACAAAACAAACTCCCCTCTTCTACTTATACAGCAAAATGGAATGCCCTCTCCTTGAAAGTGAAATGATAACATTGTATAATAATTCATTTAGGTTTGTGTCATTTTATTCAGTGTGATTTGGTAATGCATACATACGCGTACGCTCCAAACCATTATATCGAGAGAAAGTCAAACTGGAGATTATATTCAGCTGAAGCAAACAGTGTTCACCTTTTATAGTCTCCCTGTTTTATAATGAAGATACTTCATTGAAACAGTGATACATACTTCACCAGCTCCCTGGAGAGCTGTGAATCGTGTTTGGAGAGATTCATGAATATCTGCATTAGCACAATCCAACTGGAACTTGCTCTTAAAATCAAATCACAAGAGAGGCCGATCAGGTTTTGCTTATGTATATAATCAGGAGGTTATTATTATATTTCTGTCCTCTCAAAGGGAAAGGAAGATGCAAAGGTGTTTATCATAGTAGATAGATAGATAGATAGATAGATAGATAGATAGATAGATAGATAGATAGATAGATAGATAGATAGATAGATAGATAGATAGATAGAAGAAAGAGAGAGAGGGAGGGAGGGAGGGAAGGAAGGAAGGAAGGAAGGAAGGAAGGAAGGAAGGAAGGAAGGAAGGAAGGAAGGAAGGAAGAGACGATGAAAAGATCTACAGTATTTCTTTAGATAAAACTGCAGGGAAGGTTTTTTCCTTTCCTTTTAATAGTGCATTTGCATTAATTTAGCCAGAACTACATATAAAAGTGTTGCAAGTTCAAAAGCCTGGCAAAAAGATGAGACACATGTATTGCACAAACAACAATGGCAAAGACACAACCACAGGCTTTGTGTCCTAAAGGTGAATGTAAAACACTTGGCAGTTCTAAATGCTGATGTTTATTTAAAAAACCAAGGATTGCCTAAATAAGACTTTGGCCACAGAGCTTTGCCCATAATTCCAAGCAAACCCCAAAAATACTACAGAGCTTTGACCATGACAAAGAACAAGCAGACTGATGATGTATCTTCAAGTTTTGTGTCCACTTCAGTGGCTTGAAAAATTAGAAGTACCTTGTGTTCTCTGGAAAATGTTTTCTGATGTTCTACTATATCAGTTGGATATGTCAGTCCAACTATAATTATTCACATGACAAAGGGCATTATAGATACTTCATAGAATCATAAAATGTAAGATGTTGGAGTTCATCTAGTCCAGTGGTGGCAAACCTATGGCATGTGTGCCAGAGGTGGCACTCAGAGTTCTGTGGGCACATGCACTGTTGCCACAGCTCCACCTCCCTCCGTGGCCCCCTCCTCACCAGCAGCCCCCCTGGAGGAGAGTCACTTCCGGGCACAGTCCATGTGGAGCAGCGCAGCCATAGACATGGCAGCTGGGCAGCAGGGACAATACTCTGCCCTCATGCCGCCTTTCATGCAGACGATGCTGTGGGACACGGGCAGAGGGCATGGCCGCCATGGTGCTGCAGGGCTGCCTGGGCAATCTGCAGCAGGCCATTGAGGCAGTGGGTGGCCCTGTGGGTGGACGGGGCAAAGTGGGGGGCGGAGTTGGTGGTGGGTGGAGCAGGGCGGTTTTGGGGCACTTGGTCTCTAAAAGGTTCTCCATCACTGATCTAGTCTAATCCCTGCCCTATGCAGGAATCAGAGCATGTGTTTCCTTGAGCTCCATGGGACTGTCTGCTATGTAGAGAGAAATGGGATCAATATGCCATGTTATCTGAACTTAAGTAGAAAGTCTGCATCCAGCCCAAGGTTTCCCACAAACTGGTTATCGTATGCCCAAAATCTGGGTTATAACTATTATACCTGCCACTGTGCAAGCAATCCCTTTATCAATAGATAATCCTGTATACACTAATTTCTACGACTGCCATGATCATGAAGAGGTGTCCTTTGGAATGAGGAAATGGTGCCAGGATGGTTGTGTATACACCGTCTAAGAAGATCAGCAACAAGACATTGTTTTAAAATCACAATTTTGTTTTTGTTTTTTAGGGGTAAATGTGCTGATCCCAATGCTAGGAATTAAATAGGCAAAGATGTTTGGTGTGAAAGCCAGTTTTAAAATATTCAAAAGCCTTGATTTCATAACTTTGTCCAGTGTTATTTTTATAATACAGTATAGATGGTATTTGTCTGTTTAATAAACCTATTGGATTGATGGAGTTAGCCCTGGGAGTGGTGAAGAAAGAAAGGTGAGAAAAATGTGAGTTTTGTCATCAAAATAAGGATCTTCCTAGAGCCATAGTGGCGCAGTGGTTAGAATGCAGTATTGCAAGCTAATTCTGTTGACTGCCAGCAGTTCAATCCTGACCAAATCAAGGTTGACTCAGCCGTTCATCGCTAAAATGATTTTTGGAGGCAATATGCTCACATTTGTAAACATCTTAGCACTGTGAAGTGATATATAAGTCCAAGTGCAATTGCTATTGCTATCTTGTGGCATCTTAAAACATTTTTATGTGCATTATGATAACAACTTTTGGGAACTAGAGGTCACTTTACCAAGTTGAATGGAAAGTCATTCTGTATTGGCAGATACCAATCTACATGGTGGGGAGAATTGGGAAAACAGATAGTAGGTAATGACACACAAAAATTATAAGTTACGGTGCAATAACTACACTGGCCACTGACAGTTGATAAGGCCAAACTAGGCCATATCCAAATTATGTGATATTACTTTACTTTCTGGTTTTATTTAACAAACTATAATCTGAACTGCATCACAGAGCATGGGCAATGCACTTTTTAATTAAAAAATAAAACCATTTCCAAGCTAGAATTAGACTGAAAGGGATTGGGGTTTTAATCTATATATGAGATTTAAAATAGAATATATTTAAATGGATAGAATATGTATTTTGAATATAAGATATTGTAATGATTTGAGATAAATAATTGGTTTCATAAAATTTAGAAATATAAATATCGAAATAAGAATATTATATTGTCTTATTAGTTTGTTAAGATATATGATAGATTTTACATATAAGGTCTGTATTTTAAATATTAGATCATATGTGGAATTTGACAAAGGAATCGTGTTTAATTAAAATTTGGAAAAAAGATAAATATTAAATGTTAAATTAAAATATTAGGGGAAAATCAATTACCAGGTTACTGATCTGCTAAAAGTTTGAATGTTTATAGATAATTAAGATTTGAATTTAAGATATTGTCATGAGTTGAGATACAGGTTAAATAAAACTTAGAAGTATAAATACTAATAATTAAATTTGTATATTAGCTTTCTCTTTTTCTGGAAAGGAAGAAAGGAAAGAAGTAGAAAAAAGGAAAAGAAAATTATTAGCCGTAAATATGAGAGAGAAGACTGAGAATCTGGGATCATTTAAAATCTGGAAATGATAAAGATTAAACATTAAATTTAAATATTAATGCAAAATTAAACTTAAGAAAAACTTATTAGGTTATTGTCTAAAAGATGGAATGTCAAATTAATCAAGATATGTATAAACTGAAGATTATTAATGAATATTAGAAAGGTATTTTTTTGTTTGATTGATAGAATAAGTACTGTATTGATCTGAATATGACATTAGATCTTATGGGGGAAAGAGAGGGAATTTTGTTGTTGAAATACTTTGAGATTTGTACTGATGATATTTAAATGTAATGGAATCACGATGCTCAACCCCCACGCTACTTTTCAAATATGTAAATGCAATATTGGAAAATTAATAAAAAACTTGGATAAAAAAATAAAATAAAAATAAAACCATTTCCCCTATATAGATAATAGTTTTCTTTTTTGTTTTGAACCCACTGGAAAAAGAGAGAGATTGTTAGATTTCCTCTTCCGGCACTTAAGTGGTCCCAGTCCTGATTAGATTATTGTGTAGGTACAGTTTTAACATCAAAGCGGCAAGACACAGAGAATTTATGTTAGTTTAACCTAGTAAAATACAGCCCAAAATATCTGTTGCTAAGTGAGACATTTGTTAAGTGAGTTTTGCCCCATTTTATGGCCTTTCTTGCCATAGTTGTTAAGTGAATCACTGCAGTTGTTATGTTAGTAACATGGTTGTTAAATGAATCTGGCTTCCCATTGACTTTGCTTGTAAGAAGGTCACAAACCATGATCACATGACCCCAGGACACTATGAGTGTCATAAATATGAAGAAGTTGCCAAGTATCTGAATTTTGATCACATGATTGTGGGAATGTCATAAGTGTGAAAAATGGTTGTTCAAGTCACCTTTTTCAATGCCGTTGTAACTTCAAACAATCCCAAAATGAATTTCTTAACTTTCTTAATAACTAAAGTCATTACAGGACTAGCTGTAATGAAAGAATTTCTACCTCAAAAATACAGCTTCCGTACTAGAAAAATATTACCGGTACCTTAGTTTGTTCTCTGATTTTCATAATGTGGTTTGTTCAGTCTTCTCTTTTCAACAAAAAAGTCCTCCCTGTTAACTTTTCCAGGAATTGGAAAAAAATGTTCATGCCATATGATGGAATTTTAAAAGATAGCTAAAATATATTGGAATAGCACAATTATAGCCTTTATTATGGAAATAATCACATAAGTATGTGGAAAATTGAGACTCAGATTGCACAATAAATGAAACATGCTAATTTGGCAGTATTCCAAAAAATATTTGCTTAAAAATTCTAGAAGTGGATAAATATTACTTTTAAATTGATACAGATTTTAAGACATCTACAGTATTTTTTAATTTTAACACATGAGAATCTGAGAGGCAGTGTTGAGTTCTACTGGGAGAAAAAATGTTTCAGCTGCCTTCCCATTTGCGTATGTGTTTTCACATTCACTGCTTGCTTGCAGCTATTTCTTTGAGTAGTTGTTCCTCATTAAATGCAGTCACTCCACATAAACACACACACAATTCATTTTCAGAATCTAACATGGAATTATATTGTCAGAGAACCAGCTGAGCCAATTTGTTTCTGATGACATCACAAAGCCAAATGGAAGAAAACAGTTTTCTGTGAATAGACTTCCTAATAATACCAATACTACCGGTATGTAGCCCGTTATTAATGATATTGCAAAGACAAATCAGAGCAGGGATGATAATTTTTAATCTCATTTTAAATGGATTTTTTGCTTCATTTCATAGCCTTTCTTCAAGTCAGTGATGACAAAGACAAAAATGTGGTTTCATGGGAATTAATATATTGAGAATTGTGAAACACGGCCCTATTTCATTTCAATCCTATAATTTACCCAGCTTCATTATTTATCTGTTGGTTGACTTTGTCACATAGACACTTTCTTATTCCCGCTGCTAGTACAACATTTTCACAGTATAACCAAAAAAGAGAACACATTTCAGCACAAATAAGAATAACTGCTTTGTTTCTTTTCACTTTCAGTGATATGTTATGTCCCATATGAACACAGCAGTTATTGCCAGACGTCACAAAGTAACTGGCATAAGTGGACATGCTGTCCCTCAGACCTCACCCCCATAAAACTGAAGAATACAGCTAAAATATTGCTGTTTTTGATTTAGGAGGAGGAGGAGGAGGAGAATTCACCATAAAGTAAAGGTGAAAATTGTTTATGCTTTGCAGCATATGTAAATTTATCAAATAAGAGGGAATAATTGACTAAACTGGACAAGGTGCCCACCAATATTAGATTCAACAAATCATAAAGAAAATTATGGCATTATATTAATGAAATATACCTTGCACAATTTCCTCAATTCAACACTATGGCATTCTTGAAAGTGGGAAGGGAACAGGAAGCGTTGTGGGTCACGAGGGGTAAATTCCAATTTCTGAGACATAATTTTTATGGTATGATTCTTTGTATGTGATAGGCAGCATTTTATCTAAGGAGAAAGAGCTTGGAATGAGGAATTGGAACAGACAGCTAACAGAACGCCTTTGATATACTTTGCCAAAAATGTACTGCTGTCATAGAAAAGTCATTTGTTTGTTTGCTTGTTAATGGACTATATGTTCATTCCAGAAATCTCTGGAAATTTTCCTTACAGTGAATAGAAACCATACTACATGTTATAAGTGGCTTCCTATGAAAACTACAGAAAACCAAGGGAAAAATATGCTTATCACATAAACATGAAGAAGGAAGTGACTAGTCCAAGGTCATCCAGCCTTTGTGCCCAAGGTGGTTTCCTGGTTTCTAGCTTGACCAGTACAACAAACAGGCTCTCTTTTGTTAAACCTGGCCTACAGAGTATAAAAACTGGTCTACAGAATATTTAAAAAGTAAACAAAGGGCCAAGAAGAAGCAAACCGCCCTAGAGCACTTCCTCCCTTATCATATACTCAGCAATCAACACTTAGACAAGGGAGAGCCAATATAATAGACAGGAACAAGCTAAGATTAATTAACATTAGCAAACTGGTCAATTAGAAATAGTCAACAATCTAGGTGGGACCAGTTGCTACACTTAAAAAGTCAGCAAACTCCATTCCTTGAGTCAAAGCAGACTCAAGTTTGGTAATGAAATACTTTGCAAGAAAAACAACCAAGATTCCAAATCACTTTTGATTTCATATGGATCTTCTTCAAGTGATTCTTTCAGAAGCTTTCGTAGTCTTCTAAAGGTTGCAAAGAAGAACGCAGAAGGAAATAATTTGTGCTTAAGTATCTTCTTCCACATTTAAAAAAAAAACCTGACTAAAAGGAGGTTAAAAAAAGAGGCACGAGGTCTGCCGTGGACATTTAAGGAGAGGCGAGATGCAGCAATTAAAATAAATATAGTACAGTTATAGATGGATTCATCATTAGAACACTGAGCTAAAGGCATCAAGAGTAAACCTGTAATTTCCTTCTTTCTTCCCAGTAATAAAAGTCAGAACAGGGTTCAGTTCACTCAATTTACATAACTTCTTTTCCTTCTTGCTTGGCAGGTGATATAGACCATTCATATTCCTCCTATAATGAGAACTTTTACTTCTTCCATGTTTCAGTGAGCCTCTTCAAAAGGACTTTTGGTGCCATTCCCTGAAATGTGACAGATGTGATATGGAAAAATGAAGAAATTCAGCAGAAGTCTTCAATATTATTTGAAAGAATTCCTTGCAAAAAAGCAGAAGTAAGAACAAGGAGAATGGTAGGTAATCTAATGGATGTTGATGTCTCTTGTAATTTCATTACGGTGAATTTTCTGCTAGTAATCTCAGAATTATCGAGCTTCTGGTGTGGTGTTTCTCTTTTTTAAATACTCATCAGTGTTGAATAACACATTGTTTTTCTGTCATTCATACTATGCAGCGTAATCTACCTTCACAGTCTGCGATCTTGAAACAAATCAGTTTGAAAGTGAACTCTATAATCTGTGATGTCACAATGAAAGCAAGACAAAATTGGTTAAAGATATAATCGCCTTTGCTTAAATGTTACTTCTGGTCTTATATACCTTAATTATTAATTTGTTATGGGCTATGTAGTTTTTATTTTATAGTGCTTAATGTTTTAGATTTCTACTATCTGGGTAACAAATCTAATAATATATTAATAGAGAAGTGAATGCTATATAGCTATGTGATTTATATTGTTATTTTTGTGATTATTAGTTGCCAGCTTATTTGCTACATTCTATTTCTGTTTTTAAATGTTGTTGGTAATTGACTGAATAATTACTGATACTGAAAATAAATACCAATACTTTCAAATGTGTTTCCAAATAATAGATTTCAGACAACATATTAAATTAAAGAAACCACAGTATAAAAATTCTAGCATTCTATAATAAATTGGGAACAAGTTTAATCTGTCTGATTGCAATTCCCCACAACTCTCTTCAATATTTTACACAGAAGAATACAAGATGTCACAGGAGGAGCCAACTTGAGGTTTTGCCACAGTAATCAGAGCCAGCCCCCATGCAAAAATTGTTGCTGAATTGAAAGCTCCAATAAGATTGAAGACAATCATTATTAAATGCTTTGTGCATAATCCTTTAACTGCATTCAATTAATTTAAATTATAAAATTATCCCTCATCAATTTTGTCTGTTGATCTGGCCTTTCCCACTTCTTCTTTCTTTTGGAATGCAACCCCAGATAAGGTGTTCAAAAGTCTAATGTAACCCTTGGCTTAGAAAATGTTATATACTCTGGGGTAAAGGAAAAAGATTTTGGCCAGAGGGTCATCAAATTTCCACCCCTTCTGAAACAAGTTAGGTAGTTCTTGGTTTTTAAAATAAATCTTAACTTAGAAAAACTAAGATGCTCTTCTGGGTGAACAACTACTCATTCTGACTGGGGCAATTGTCATAATAATACCATTATCAATATAATATCAGTGTAAATTGAGTTGGTAACTCTATAAAGTCTCATTAAACAAAAATTCCTTAGATAAGGTCTGTCTGTTTCCCCTATTGTGCCAGAGACCTTCCAAATGAAAACTGGCTACTGATCACCCTAGGGATCAACAGGCCTTTTAAAGGATCCACTGCTTTTTCCTATTCCCCAAACAGAATTTGGGGTCATGGGTGTTTTGAGATTTTCACATTGAAAACCTCTTTTCCCATTATAATGTATATGTATGTATGTATGTATGTATGTATGTATGTATGTATGTATGTATGTATGTGTGAATTTGAAGTGTATTGGCGACGTTTCGATGAAGTCTCATTAATCATCTTCAGGCTGGTGCTTTTGGCTTCTGCTTCTGATCCCGGATCCTTTCTAGGGACGCACCGAAGCAGCAAAATATGGGACGGAAGAAAGGAGAGAGAGTGGGGACACCCCCTCGTCTCGATTATACTGCTCAAGCTGCAATTTAAATATACACATATGTATATAACAGACTCCAAGCAGAGCTTCTCGGAGCAGCCGCCCCTCCTCCTGCAGCTGAACTACGAGAGGGAAGGGAGGGAAATCAAGAGATATATATGTATATATATATATTTGTTTTCTGAGGTTTTCGCGGGTGTTTGTATATAGGTCTTTGGTTCTTCGGGTTTTCTCCCACGTAGAATTTGAAGTGTCTTGGCGACGTTGCTCCTAGAAGCACGAAGCCGAAAGCACCAGCCTGAAGATGACGAATGGGACTTCGTCGAAACGTCGCCAAGACACTTCAAATTCTACATGGGAGAAAACCCGAAGAACCAAAGACCTACATACAAACACCCTCGAAAACCTCAGAAAACAAATGTATATATTTGCAGTCTTGGCATATTCGGGTCTTTTCCCATGTAAGATTGAGAGTATCTTGGCGACGTTTCGACGAGGTCCCACTCAAAATGTCGCCAAGATACTCTCAATCTTACACGGGAAAAGACCCGAATACGCCAAGATCTGCATACCTGTACCTGTGAAAATCTACGAAAACAAACAAATATATATATATAATTCACGGACATATGGGTATATTAGTAAAGTTTACAAACTGCAGATTATTCATAAAATACATAGAAATAAGTGATGAATAAAGCAGACACCTTGTGTCATTTATGGTTTTAATTTATTACTCTGCCATTATTTGATTAAAAGAGAGGATTAACAAAAGAAATGGAGTTTGAAGATCCACCATTCCTCTTTAAAAGCTAAACCAAATTTCAACACGGCAAACGCTTTGTTGAAAAAAAAAAGTTGCTTTTTGTTAAATCAATGATGAATTCTATTTTCTGTAAATAATGTATTATTTTAGCTGACAAAATCAAGCTATGAAGTGGTCCAGTGGCTAAGTGAATCTAATATTTAACCTACATGTTAATACTCTAATGAAATTCAATTCAATTGAATATTGTTAAATATTTGAATAATCCCAGTGTAAAGATTCGGTGCAAAATTAACAATCCTATATACATTTAACTTCTAGTAAGCATAATTTTTGCAATACTTTAATGTTTCTAAATTTAATTAAGCATTTTGGGGGGAGCTGTGCCTGTATTGAGGAATATTTGGAAGTTCACTGCTCTTTTTTGGAAATATACTCTTGTATCATCTATATTGGCAGCAAAAAGGCTGAATTTTGGTGGCACAGTCCGCAGACAAAAAACAAAACAAAAATGAGAGTAGGAGTAGGGGCATTTAAAAGACAAGCTGTTGCTGTTCCCATCTTTAATATCTCCCTCCCCCCCCCAAAAAAATCTAAGTGAACAAAAAAAGCCAACCACACCCTTTCATCCGCATTAGCAGCAGGAGACAAGTCCTTTTAAAACATAATGGTAAAGTTTTCCTGAGCTCATCAGCTCCATAGAGGCTCTCTTAGTAACAATGAAGAAATGGCTTGCCATTGTCTCCTTCTGACCCCCCCCCCCAGTTTTCCAGTCTAGCCTACGCTCCCTTTCTAAGGAGGCCCAAACCTGCTTAGCTACTTGCAAATGAAATGTTACACTTTCTGAGCTTGTGCGCGAAGTGAATTCTGACCAATGGAATTGATTAATTTGCTATGTGGGACCAGATTAGTGCCTTGTAACTACAGAAGAGAAGCAGAGGGCAATCGATGTATGGACAATCAAGCCAGAGACAGTGGTGGTTTGTTGCAATTTTTTTTAATACCAGAATAATGTTGTGGCCATTCTATTTATTGTCTTGTGCCTTCTTCCAAGAGTTGAAGGAAGGGAGATCCACTGCCCATTGTTATAAATCATATGTGAGTAAAGGGAAAACATGTTTCAATTTAATAAGAGACAGCGAGTACATGCGAGAGAGAGAAAAAACCAGTATTAGTGAAAGAGAAAGGGACGATTAATATATTAACAATTGCTCATCACTGTGTTTATATTCTTTTAAAAAAAACTATTTACCAAGTTGGCTGGTGCTCATGTCTGTCTTTTCTTTAAAGATTGGAAGGGACAAATAATCTCTAATGGCACATTTATTTGAATTGAGATTTTGTACCATTATAGCTATTTTCATATTGCTAGAAAAAACAAAACAAAACAAAAAAAACACTTATTCAATGTGGTGTATAGAAATAGCAACAATCAATCAATGCTAAAAGCCTTGAAATTTTAACATTAATATTCTTTGGATAAGATAGAAATGCAAGCTTGACAGCATCACATCTCCTATAGAGATGAACATCTGTTTGAGGGAAGTTGTTACATATTTCTTGTGCTTTCACTATATTCTAAGTGCCCTCTACTGCCAGAAAGTAGCATGGCAGAAGCAGATCTTTATCTATCTATCTATCTATCTATCTATCTATCTATCTATCTATCTATCTATCTATCTATCTATCTATCTATCTATCTATCTATCTATCTATCTATCTATCATATGGAGCTGGCTAGTAAACAGATGCGATAACTATTGTTAAAAATAGTTGGACATTTTGATGCTATAACTTTGCATATATAAATTTAATTTAGTTCGGAATGTGTATACATTTGTATACACACACACACACACACACACACACACACACACACACAAACAAACAAACAAAAACACACATGCCCACAACAGGAAGACAATGGGCAATCCTTTTATTGGGGGAGAAAGGTGGGACACCACAGCAGCACAGTGGCAGGACAAAGCCCAGACTGAATATCTTGCAAGTGTTGCTGACATGCTTCAATTCTGACATGATTTTCTTCTGCCAGCTTAAACTCAAGATGACACAAGCAGAAGACAGCAGCAGTTTAAGGTTTCATTGTAGATGTGCCCCAAGTCTCTCAGACCTTATAGTAAAAGACATGAGGAAATGTCTACCTTTCTTCTCTTTCCTTTTTTCATCCACACAGAGAACCGGTTGTTCACATATTTGAATCCCACCACTGGTATAGACTGCAGCCAGAGCATCCAAGGAGAACCACTTTGCTGAACCCCTAAAGACAGGCATCGTTGGTGTGTGAGCCAAACAGTAGAATTTCATTACAGTAAAGACATCCATTCTTGTAAAACATGCTCTCCCCCCGCCCCAGACACACCACACCCATTTAAAAATGTTTTTAAGTCAAACCTGATTCCTGGGGACTACCTGTAGCAGTGGCTCCCAACCTTTTCTATACCTCGCACTTCCTAGAACGCTTCTGATATATTCTCGCACCCCTTGCAAAAGTTTGAAATAACGGCGATGACTTATGCATATACACTATAATTTTAAAACTTCTAAACCCAAGTTTTCCCACCCCCTGGAATATCATCTCACACCTCTGGTTGGGAACCCCAGGCCTATAGAAAAACCTTGGCAAGATTTGGGGGAGCAGTTTGTCCTTGCTTTCCTCCTAGGGCCGAGAGTGCCAAAACCCACCCAGCTAGCTGTCATTTCTAAGGCAGGACAAGTACTCACCATCTTCTGGTTCCTGGCCTGGTGCCTTTAACCACTATACCAAACTGGCTTTCATATAATGGTCAGTGAGCACTTACAGTCCTTCAGCTTCTTTATATTCCGAGGAGCACACTGAGAAGTAGACAGCAGCTGACAGTGCAGAGATTTTCAGTGTGTGACTGTCTTTTATATGGTCGTATTACAACAGGAAAATGCAGCATCCAGGCAGGCGAGAAGCAGCAGCCAGAAAGTACTTTGTTTTAGTTTGTGATGTGCTATAGCATGTGCATGTATAAATGTACAAAAATGGAACATATAGGCTTGGTATATGCTCCTCTTGTTGTCTTTTATTTATTTTTTTAAAAAAATTACATAACCATTAAACACAATGAGACAGGTACCCATGAATGACACACAAGTTTTATCATAAAGCAAACGTCACCCCCTTGTTCATGTCTGCTAGCAACTGGGACTACGTGTACGGAACCTTCCTTAAAACACAACAATTATTGAGTTTTCCCCAACCTCCAGACATAGGCCATCAGTGTATGTAGCTCCAGCTTTCAAAAAGAGTGCTGTAAGTGCACAGTCCCTATAATATGATTAGGCAGATACAAATATGATTTCAGATTATTGGCTCCCCTTTCTTCTTTTTCCTCTTCTATGTACCATCTTCTGCCTCGTTATTTCCCCCTCCATACAAATACAACAAGTTTGAGAGTTCAAACAACATCTGAGGACTCAAACTGCTTGCCTCACTACCAACACAGGGGCCTTGTAGTTAGCAACCATCAGAAGGACCCTTGGACTTCTTAAATAGAATACATGGACTTCAATGGGAGTATGAATTTGTCCTTACGAGTTCCTGGATGGATTGATTAATCCCAGATAGATTGGAATATCTGGGATTAATCAGTTCATCCAGGAACAATGCTAAGGGCAATACTTCATTTCCTCTTTGGAATTCCTACCTTATCCCCAGAATCCAAAAGAACAAGATTGTGGTACCATCTAAGGCAAGGGTGTCAAACTGCTGGCCCACGGGCTGGTTTCATTGTACCAAAGCCGCGCCCACCCCATTGTTGGCAATGCAAAAAGAGTTGTGATACGTATGTCACGACACGTCACATCACAACACCCATGATCTATTCTAAGGTTTCTATTTACTTCACTAGTTTTTAGTTTGGGGACCTTGTAACATTTTCTTTAGTAAACACCTATGGAAAACACTTATGGAAGCATGAGTGATTTGATTGTACTGTCTATTCCCCCATTCCTTTCCCATCATCCTACCAATTATTTCAATTTGTTCTTCTTAAACTGAAGTTGTACTGATGACTTAAGCTTCAAGCTTCTTCAGTAACTGCATTGTGTTAGTAGACCTTATGTTTTATTATTGTCTGGAATTTAGTGGCAAGTCTATCTTTAGCCAACTCTCATAACTCATAGGTAGAATCACATTAGTAAGCAGAATTCACTTTAAAGTGAATCTGGGACACAAAGTTTTAAAACTTTTATAGCGCCTAGAAATTAAGTTCATTTGCAAAGGAGAAATACAGTTGAGCAATGTTCCAACTAAAAACGTTATATAGCTGACTCATAAATACAATATGCAAGTATCAAATAATTTGGAGATGGGCTTACTTATTTCCCTAGTTAATGGTGACTTGGGGCAGGAATTATAAAGCCTATTTAATGATTACATTTCTGTAGATTCCCTGGCCCTGGATTACTTAGTTGCTACAGCACAGTGGCTCACATGATTAGGCTTCTGGTTTGACAAGCATTAATCTCGCATTGAAGGCCCAAGTGCTGCCATGGGGCGGGGTTGAGCTCCTGTCCTTCACTTCAATTCCTGCAGCTCTCAACTGGGGCCCCCCAGCAACAGTGATGTCACTGGCTAATCCTTTTAACCTGGAAGCACCTCAGTGCCTCCGACACAAGTGCAAACTTACTTGCTTACTTTATTTAATTGAACTGCATTCCAGTTTCTCTGTTCTGGCATAACTAACAAAATGCAAACACAAAAGCAAAATCTGAAAACTTTCAGCAGAAGACTGTGGGGACAACTTAAAAAGGACTTCGGACAAGACAGATTTAGAGAAGCTGATCCTTACATAATGAAGTCCTAAGACATTAAGGCATTAAAGGTCAATAACAAATTGTATCCAGTAAGCAATTGGCAGCTACTGCAGGTCTTTTAATACAGCGATCATATGTTCCTGAGTCTTCTACTAGTTAACAGCTCATGTCTCACATTTTGTACAGGCTTCATCTTCCAGACACTCCGTCAAGATGTTTTTCAAGGATTATAACAATGAAGAGCTTATTGCTATAGCTGAAACAGGATGTTAAGCTTTACCAAATCTGGCTCAGGAAGCAATTGAGTTCATGCAACAAACATACTTTTGAGGAGGCTGTCTTGACTATAGGCCTCAGCTGTGAACCCAATAACAGCTGAGGATGAAGGAGCACTCCCAGCCTGTAAACTGGATCTTCTGGGGAGAAGGAATGCAACCCCATCCAAAGCAGATTGAATATTGGCACTTGGATCCAGTTTCCTATTTAGCAGTCTCCTATTTTCTTAGCTTCTCTTTTAATTTCAACTTGCACTCTCTCATCTATCCATTATTGAATTTCAAGTGTACTGATTGTTTCCCTGGAACTGAATGACAGGGAATGCTAAAATCATAATTACATATGATCTTCCCTAGCAATATCTTCTGGACATGGCCCAACAAGAAGGACTAGAACCACTGTAAGATGTGCCTCCAACGGTCAATACTGTTAGGCAGTCCAGAAGGATACATATGTTCAATGCTACTGAGAAATCTAGGAAAATAATAAAGCTATATCTCTTCATCCAGTATTCAACATAAAATATCCTGCCAGGCAATTTAAACAGTATCTGGATAATATCTCAGCTGAAAGCCTTATTGAAATTGATCCCAAACACTCCAGTTATTCAGGCATGCCTGAAACTGCCAAACTACCCTTCTTTTCCTCCAGAAATGAACATTTAAAATTGGCTTATAATTGTACACCCAGAAATTGAATATTTGAGATTGGCCTATAATTCAGGATAAAGAAAGATTTATTCATTAAAGTTCTTAATAGTTTTGGAGTGGGTGGCCATAACAAATTTAAAAACAAACAAACAAACAGACTTTCCAAGAGGCATTGATCATCTATCTTAGCCATGAGTTACTTCCATCCTGGCTGATTTGAGCAGGTTCAAGGAACCAAGCACAAAAGATGCACCCCTCATCTGAATATGCAGGCTCTTCACATTCTTGAGATCTAAAAATTGCAAAGAATCCAAAATAGTAGAATGAGAAGTTACAGAGATTGACCTGTCTGAACTCTGGAATTCAAGCCAAGACAGTTGTGAATGACTTCATCCACAAAAAGCTATACAATTTATTCATAGCATGCAACCAATTATTCTGTCTTCCTCCTTCCAACATCTTGGCAGAGAAAACACCACACAGCACGATGGTGTCAGCCTCTTCTGTGATGGTGCAATGGAGGTAGAAAAGCTAAGTTCTCCTGGCTGCACTCTTTGCTAAAGACTAGGAGTTTATGTAGACCTCCAGGTTGGCTCTGTCTTATACAGTTTGGTCTACTCAGTGAATTCCTTCAATTGTACTTTAGTTACATCCCACCAGGTTCATCATTTTCAGTTCCTTAATAAACCAAAGAGCTGATTTGAATGGACAAAAGGGAAGAGATATGCTATTGTCAATCACCTAAGCCATATTCCACAAATTAACTAGAGCTGATTCCATTGAAGACAATAGCAACAAAATTTCCAAAGAGCATTCAGGGATATTTTTGGCTCCATCAGGTATCTGGAGTCAATCATTTTATATCACTCATCTAAAACTGACTAGGAAATGTACCTACAACAAAGGAGGGCTTTTCCATCTCTAAGTAATCAACTCCACCACCTAGAAAATGAAATCCAGCATGTTGTATGTTACATTCATGGGACCAGATACCAACAGAACAAGTCCATGGTCAACATGGAAAAGAAACACTCATCGCTGAGCAAGCGTTCAGTTATCAAGATGGGGTCAATCCAATACCATACGCAAACTTCTTCAGGAACAGAAGGAGTGAAGTGTGCAGTTCAGTAACAGTATGCTACGCTGTTCTGGCCATCTGACCTTAGCAGCATGTGCTCAAAATTGGCAGACTGCTGTATGAAGCATTTGTTCAGCAAGATGAAATTTCATGGCCACTCCACTTCCCCACCCTCCAGTTCTATCCTGCTGTAGCACAGTACAGCCTGGCAGAAAAATCTGGAAGAGAGTAACACACCGGTGTTCTGTCAGCAGGTTTCTGTGACACATGCCAGGTCAGCATTTTCATCCAAGATGAAATCTTGAATAATAAATGCTTTACCAGCAATTGATTTAGCATTAAAAAGCAGGAGCTTCTGGTTGGAGGAGTTACCATTGTGGTCATCTTGATTTCATTGGTGTGGGTGTGCATCTCTTCCTCCATAATGCCCCCACCCACCCACTATATCTGCCCCATCAATGACTGCTCCAGTGTTTATTCCCAGGCCATTTTCCTGATCCTTCTTTATCCCATTTTCTGGAAGTATCTCTTCATAGATAGCCAAGACTGATGAGTAGTGCTGACTTTTAGCCCATGCTGCCCTCTCTAGTCACGTGTCCATAAAGTTATCAGAGTCGGGTACCCTCAGCACAAAGACTTTCGTAATGGCTAACAAGAGAGAAGCCTGCTTGACAATAACCCTGTTGCTGGGATCCCTCTTGGAGGCAATATTCTTGTCTGAGGGCAGAGTTGCTTTAAACTATATGATCCTACATCCTTTATTATAAAGAACAGTCCTTTGTTCAGAGAAAGCTGCCCTTTAGATGCATTTAATTTAATTCTTTATTTTCTTGATTTTGCTCTTGAACTTTCCTTTGCAATGCAAAATTATAAACATAAACATTTTTTTATCCTTTGAACTTGTTTCAAATTTGCCCATTTTCAGAGGGCCCTTTATTTTTTCCAGGAAATAAAGGAAAAATTTGAAATAGGAAAATAGGAAAAGCCCAACATCTAGGAAAGAGGTGCATTCTTGAGCCAAATATCTCAGTTAGGAACCCACAATCCAAGGCCTAATCCTTCCAGGAAGCTGCTTTCCACAAATAGCCAGCAAGCGGTGATCCTGATGGTGCAACACTGATTCACTTCCCCTGGCTATTTACTTGGGCCAAGCGATGGTTTTCTTTGCCACCTCTCCTTCCAGGGAAAAGATAATAATCTGCAACAAATGAAGGGCAAGCCAACTGCATGAGAAATATCTAATCTGTGTTGTCCTTTCCCCTTATGCAACCATGTTAAAACTTTCCCCTTCTCCTCTCACTAAGGTTAATTATCCTCAGACTTAAAATACAGCCATGGGAAAGGGAGGTGTGTGTGTGTGTGTGTGTGGAAAGTGGAATAGGTTGCCACTTCCTGCCTTTCCACTCTTCTGAAGTCCATTTCAGTGGCTTTATGCTGGTTACCTAGGAAACCACCGTAGAATGGAAGTAGGACTGGATTGCTTCTCCTTCACAGCAATTGTTAGAAATGTCAGCAGTTTGGAATGGTGGATCTTTTCATATGATTGTGTGGAAGCGTGTGTGTGTGTGTGTATGTGTGTCTGTGTGTCTGTGTCTGTGTCTCTGTGTCTCTGTGTGTGCATGTATGGATTTGGCAAATCAAAGGCTCACCACCCCCACTTTGCAGGATGTAATAAAGGCCTGTGTAAAGCAGCACTGCCCTAAAAAGAAAAGTGAGCTTATAAAAGAGGAGGAACTGGCTTGTTATGTCATGCCAATGCCATTCTCCTTGCTAGTGCAGCAGCGTTGGCAGGAATGTGTTTTATCAAGCACGGTTTAAATGATTTGAACAACTGGAATATTCTCTTCTCTCTTGGGAAGATTTCTTCAATTATTCGGCCCTGGGAAAGCCATTTAAAAGGAAGATTGCCCCTCGATGCATTTTGCTCACAAATAACATTATTTGTGTTCTGAAAAATTAATGAACACGCATTGTTTGTTTAAGGGAGGAAATGAACCCCATCGCTTCATTTTTACTGCAGAATTAGTTATTAGGTTTGTGATCACTGTACTTAATTGATCTCCTTTCCATTTTCCTCCCCTCCCACCCACCTTCCCCCTCTCTCTCTTCTTATAGTTTCAGTAAAGAATACTGTAAAGAAACAGGAGTTGCAGAGGGTCAAATTTGTACATTGAGTTTGATATTTCAGAAGGTAAACAAATTTAGGCATTTAGGCTCATCTTTCCTCAGGCAAATTTACAACAATAAAAAAAAAGAAAGCAAAATGGCAACTTAATACTAGCAAATACAAGTTTATCCTAAAATACAATTAGAAGCAGAGTCTAAATAGCCAAATATCTTAGCTAATAAGGGAAGAGATGAAGGAAATAGTTACCTAACACTGATATGACATTTCTAATGTTCAGGTGAGTAGGTGAAGCTTTCATTTGGAAAATTTATTCAGGCTATTTCTAATTCAGATTGTGAGGTTGGCAAAAAAAAAAGAACTTAGCAAGAAAATTGATATAGTATACATTTTTTTAAAATGTTCTCTACTTTAACTTTTTCCAATAGTATCTTTTCAAAGCTTTGTACACCCAAATAATGTATTTTTATGAATTCTTTTCCTAATATATAGGAGAAAAGGTTATTTTTCTGAAGACTTTTTTTCATTAAAAAGAATGTATCTGAAAAACATGTTTATTTTAGTCAGCATTGCTATTATTTTTGTTAATTACTATTTAAGCTTTAGTTGTTGTCAGCTCTTTGAGGTAGGTCAGGTCAAAAAACAGACCCAGCGGGAATTCTGGAATGTTCTTTATTGTTATGAATTACAACAAGAGAATCTTGAAAGCCTTTGAGAATTTCTCTCAGGGCCTCATCTTATACCAAATAAATTCAAGGCAGGGTAATTTTGAGGGCTTCCCCCCCTTCCCCATTTCCCTATGTCTCAGGATTAAATTATTATTTTTTTAAACTGCTCACTTAATAGTTTTATCATTCATTCCCCATTCCCAAGCCCAAATCTACATTCTTTCAATTTTTTGGTATTCAATGTTAAGGAGATATAAGATTGTTTCAGTTGTATTATTATTTTATTAACTTTTATACTGCTGAAGATTCAAATTTCTGAAAACTCCGAGCATAACTTGAAGGAGCTCTTACCGTTAAAGAGTGATTGTAAACCATGAATCTATAAACAAGCATCATTCAGTGTATTGGAACAGAAAATGTTGAATATTTGCAAGCCAGTTTTAATTAATGTTTTAAAAAATGTATAATCTACTCTTTATATTCATGCTTTTCATGACTGGCCTCTTTTACAATACAATGCTATACTCTGACATTAATTGTAGAGAAAGACTAAAACAAACCAGTGTATTAAACAGATGTACTTAGGAGTTATTTGCATCTTTGCCAAAAGCTGCCCAGAAAAGATTGGTTTTAAAGTTCAAAGATTTGTTGCAATGACTGCTGCTGAGATGTAAGTGGAAAGGAATGGTATTGCACAGAGTAGATGCTATTACCGTATATGTGCTTCATTGTGTAGCAGTTCTTAGAAGAAGCGAATATTAATATATAATGACTGAGACTTCCCTTATAGAAACCATGGATATAAATTAAAATGTATGTACTGAATTCAGAAGTATCTAGGTGTTATGTCTGGCCTCTCTCAGCTCATTAAAATCCACGTAAATATGTCTTTAAGAGGTTTATTTAACACATTTCAAAAGGATTCATTTCAAAGCAAGCTGCTGGCATTATGTTGGCCTGAACGGCCAAATCAGATCTATGTACATTTAGATTAAACATGCTCTCCTCCCACATTCCAATTACTCACTCTTTCTTTATCACATTGTCCAAGACCTCATTATTCTTCGGTAGGTTTTCAAAACACCAGAAAACTGAGTTCCAAAGCACTGCCAAAGTTTTCAGCCCACTCCTTGATTAACGTTGCTCGTGACAAAGGCGTAGTCTTTCTTTCCCCTTCTAATATAGTGTCCGATACGTCACTTCCCCAATTACTTCCTTTTTCCAGTTAACTGACACCTTCGCTTATCAAACCTTCGGAACCTCGGATCAATCCATTTATCTTCTTGTTCTAAATCTGACTCATCATTTTGAGAGTCTGATTCAGAATGCATACAAAGCTCCTCATTGTCTATCTCAGCTGCCGGGAGGGGAAACCACCCAGAGGGGCCTGGCTGCTGATCCTCGGCTGCCGGGAGGGGAAAACACCCAGAGGGGCCTGGCTGCTGATCCTCAGCTGCCGGGAGGGAAAAACACCCAGAGGGACCTGGCTGCTGATCCTCATCCTCTGATACTTCCCAAGCTGGTCTAGGGACACTCACAACACTAGGCAGTTAGGATAAATGGTGCAAAATTTTGCAAAGCAGGTTCCAGATCTCTGTGCAGCTGCATTTTGTGCTTCCAAACTATTTTCAGAGGCAGCTGCAACATAAATTACATTTCTATAATATAGCCTGGAAGTTAATACAAAAGCATAGCTTAGGTTTTTTTCAATGTGGCCAGGACAAATAAATTAGCTTAAGTTCCTAAACAACCCTTCTCACAACCCTACTACTGCTAGAACTTCTCCAAAAAGAGATTAGCCCAAGAATATCCTCAGGGACCAGTCCTTCAAAGAAAAATGCTCTACTTCTCCATTAGAAGTATACAGTGGAAATATAAAATATCATATAATACAAAATTGATGTCATATGAATGGGCCCTTATAAATATTTGCAGTAGAAGTATGGCATCTTATTTCAGTTCAAAAGCTAAGAGGTATAAATCCAGTTTTTCTTCAACTTTTAAGTCTTAAATAATGGTAGAAACCAGCCCTTGGAAGAGTGGTGACTTTTTCTTCCTTAAGTATCTGTGGAGGAGGGAGGAACAAGAGGGGACAAAGGATACAACATGAGTCGTGACATCACAATACAAATCCCATGATTTGCACTTGAGGTCGGGATATAAATATACAAGAGTGGAGTTTGTGTTGTGATATCACTGTACTGTTACCATTTCTTTGTTATGCTCATACAGGTTAGGACCTCTGGAAACGTCCCTTTATCTTTTGTGTACTGTATGAAATGGCTTAACTATTTGATGGGATCTTTTTTTCTTTTTTGTTCTCACTTCCATGATAATTCTCTTGCATGACTGAACATCAGATGTGTGGTGCAAATGTATATATTGAAGGTTCTCCCTATTTAACAATGTTCAGCAACATCAATCTATATATAGTAACTTATATGCATTTCAGTAAAGTGCATTAATGTAAGTACTATTACAGTACATAAATATTCCATATATGCAAATACATAGCTATCATTAATATTCTCCAACACCTTTCACTATCTTGCTTTTCATTAACTTAGCACCACCCAATTACCACAGGGAAAATAGACCACAGCTTGATTTGCTTAGCACAGAATCACACAAATAAACATAAAGTAATGAATGTTCCCTACTGGTTTAAAGTTAATACTGTTGACTTCACCAGTGGCCAAGCCCCCTCCATTCATTATAAACTTCCCCCATAAAAGCATGGGTCCAAAAGAAAATATTTGTATGCAACAGAAAAGCTCTTTTGCCTAGTCATGATTGAAATAAATCATCTTTGAAATTTTTGCCTTCTGAGAATATTTCTACATTCATGACTACTCTATAGGAAGAAATTATTGGATCCCAAAATAATATTGGCTGTTCTAGAGTTGGAGTGCTGTAGCACATTGGCACGGATCTGCTTTTTATACCGAAGACCCAAGATCAATCCCTGGAATAGGAAAAAAAAATCTGCTGTAAAATGCAGAAGAGCCACTGCCATTCATTGTCAACTATCTGGGTCTACATGATAGTGCTAGCACATATGGACTGCAAAATACTGGATGTGGACAGCAGCAAATAGATTCATAAAACTACAACTTCCTACTGCTATCTTGCTGTCATTTACACTGCTGTATTCTGGATATAGTACCCATGCTAAACAATCAGAGATCTAAACTTATTTATTTATTTATTTATTTATTCGGATTTGTATGCCGCTCCTCTCCGAAGACTCGGAGCGGCTTACAACATATATATAAAAACAATTGAACAAATCCGAACAACATTAAAAATACAAACCCCATACATACTCATCAATCACACAAACTTACAATTTTATTTAACTTATTCTGAATTTTACTGAATACAGAAGAGTATTTTTATGTTCCTAAGCCCCATAATTCCATTAAATGTCCATTAAATCAGAGATATAACATTTCCAGGCTCAGGATGCAATCATGACTTTTCCTTAAATATTGTCTAAACACCATCCACAATCATCACATACCAGCATATTCTGACAATCTCGCCCAAAGTTCTTCAGAAATCCTATACGGAAATGTCAACATTTGATTAACTCTCGGACAAGATCATCAAAGTCACATGCTTTAAAATTACATTAACAATTTTAATTATCTACTTTATTATTAATTTGATTTTAATTTAAGGGAGCTACTGATACTACTTGGGGGAATATCATCTAACTGACTTATGGTTGAGGCAATGCACCATCTCTCTACAATTTTACATTTACAATTTTCTACTCTCTGCAGTTTAATGCGGAATTGAATATATGATACGCAACCAATATTTTCTTTAGAAAATTTCTCTATAATAATGGAGAATTTTGAGGATGGATTTGACCACCACAATCTTCTGAGGAACTCAGTGGTTATCCAATTTATTGTAAGCTGAGCCAAGCATCCCAGATAATTGTGAGGCTGACAGAAAGTAAATCTTTACTTTTATTTTTTTTCTTTTTCTTTTCTTTTCTTTTCTTTTCTTTTCTTTTTTTTTGCACCATAGGCTGCATTGTTGAAACTACTCATATGTCTCCTCTTCAGTTCTTCCTATCCATCCCTTGGATAAGGATTTTCATCTGAGGCCAGAAACAAAAAGTAGCAATTTTCTTTCTAGCTGCAATTTTGGTCGTTTTCTTACATATTTTCCAAAATGGATACAGTATGGTACATTTGCCATTAAAGTGAATAAAGGAAGTTGGATTTAGATTAATCAGAATTACACATCCCAGTTGTATTAGTCTTCTTCTAGGTGCTGATGGCATCTAGGTGCACTACCATCTGATCTTATTTCCATCATTTCCAGATATCTTGGCTAGAAACTAAATAATGGAAATAGAAAGTACATATCATATATTGAGAGTTTTAAAAGGACTGAAGTACATGCCTACCTCTCCCTCTCCCTCTGTCTCTATTTTTATCTTTGTCTCTATATACAAAATTTTATAGAACCAATTTTTATATATCAGTATGTGAATAATATGCTATATAAAATATAACCTATGTATATTCCTTTTGTCCATGGTTTGTTTTTAAATGCTTTAAATTTCTACCCTCTCATACACCCTCATGTACACTCATATGCAAATACAAATACATGAAAAGTGTCCTACCCATCAACTAAATATTTTTCAGGATGGCTTTCACTACATTTGACAAACAGTCCTTTTTTATATATGGAATACAATTGTCATAGGGTCAAACTGAAGCAAATGGTTCTTATACTACAATGATTGTATATCTATATGCTACTGATTATGTTGTAAGCCGCCCTGAGTTTTCGGAATAGGGCGGCATAGAAATTGAAATAAACAAACAAACAAACAAATAAATAAATAATAAATAATAAATAAATAAATCTATAACAATTTTCAAACAAAGGAAAGAAGAAAAACAATTCTGAGTTCTGCTGAAAATTTTTTACAGTCTAAAAAATCTATTTGTAAATATATGGAATAATATTTTTTTTGAATATATATGTGTGTGTGTTGGGCTTGTACCACATTAATTTTATCAGTATAACTGTTAAAAATAAAACTTGGAGTTTTTTTTAAATTTCAGAGTTCTAAAATAAATTCCTTCTATGGATTAATTCCCCCTTCACTTCATTTAACGGCACAGCATGAAGGGAATGGGAAACAGCACAAAGGTTGTTTTGTCTTTTGCTGAGAGTGTTTTGAAATTAAATCACTGGAAGCAAAAGAGAGAAAAAGACATCAGGAGTTTGCTTAGACCCCAAACCATCAGAGCTGTGCCTCTTAAGCCTGTTAAGATATATACTGGCTCATGTCCTTCAAAACAATCTCTCCAGTAATTTCACAAGTGTCCCTGAATCTCCTCTTCTTGTGATTCATTGCCGACACAAGCACAACTGTCTATTGAGAAGACAACTTTTCAAGTTCCATGGTGATCCCTCTTCTGAGATTACCCAACTCAAAACGTTAGACCTAATGAATGTCACAGACCTTGTAATTGATGGCACTCGCTCATAAATCTGTGTGGAACTTCAAGAATGCAGCCCAAATGCTTTTCTTTCCTGCATGGTGATAAACCACTGCCTTCTGCACAGCACTGAAAATAATTCTCTGTAGATCTTGCAAGATTTGGGGGAAATCAATATCAGAAAAGGCAATGCAGAGGCTCTACCACTAGTTTAATTAAATCTGTCTGTGGTGTTTATCTAAACATTTTGTTGATTTTTCTCATTAAACGATCAGTTCTTATTGCATGCTTTATCAATGATTTTAATCATTTCAAATACTGAATCATATTTTCAGTGGGATTTCCTTTTATACATGGAATCCAGGGGAATTGCCATCTTATCCCATCTTAAAAACTCTCTACATATATTGATGGGACTGCTAATCATAGCTTGCTTCCTGTCATAGTTTGTGATCATGGCTAGAAATGGGCTCCAGAACCTAGTTTAATGCTAAGAATGTTGAAGTTTCATATTTTTGCAGACTTAAACAATAATACTGAAATATAAAGGGATAAGGATTAAGAGAAGGAAGTTTGAACATGGTGAAAGGTGGATCAGAAAGATAGGACAGGACATGAATTTGTTTAATTTTGATAGTTGTAACATTTTTTGACAGCATTATTTGAGATCAGACATTCAGACGCTTTTTCTTCCCCCATTAACCATACTCTGAAAAAAATGGGGGAACAGTGAAATTCATATTTAATATAAAGATTGTCTATGAAATTAGATACAGTGCTATTCATTTATTTGTTTGTATATTTATGCAACCCAATCACATCCATATCTGGGCCTCTATGTGAAGAAAAAAATTAAAGCAAGCATTTCCCGGTTGAGTCTGTTGAATGGCCAACTGGTTTAAAGGTAGTAGAGCAAAAACTCCCTGAGATAAATCTAAGATACTTTCTTATAGAAAATGTTCTCTGAATGGAAATGAATGGGTGCCAATCTTTCTTGGAGGGGAAAAGAAATCTAACTTTGCTGATGTATACACATGGATTATTCTAAATATAATTTAATGTATGTGAATTGTTTGACTTACCTTTGAGTTTCCAGTAAAGCATCTGTCCAGAAGTCATTGCTTTTTTTTACAGCCTTAGTTTCTCTTCCATCTCAAGAGCTGGTTCCAGCTCTGTCATAGCTTTGAGCTGATCTCTAATATAGAGAAATATTTTAATTGTATCCTTACCCAGATGCTCATTCCAGCCTACACTTGCTGTCCTTCAAAGAAGTGTTTTCTTTTTTATATCCTCCTTTATTTCCATGCATTGGAACAATTGTCAAGATATTTCATCACTGTCCACTTGCCTTTGATATGGAAGGTCAGCTCTGCAGTTGTGGATGCCAGAATAACAGGTACTATATCCTTAAATATTTGGGGCCAGCAAAATACTTTGCAAAAGTGAGATTTGGAAATCACATTTCACATGGATGGTGCCACGTGGTATTCACAGCTTAACTACCTGACAACCCCTTTCTCCAAGACCTGACAGCTCTTCTCAATACAAATGTATGCTTTCGATACATATTTTATTATCGCAAACAGCATGTAAGTAGCACATTCAATGAGTCCTTGTGTTTGCCATGGTGCAGTGTTACAGAATCTTGCATTACTCTATACAATAAATTTATATGCTGGAGAATATAGCTATATATATTGTAGATGTAGATTAGATATTACATAGATATATATACTGCTATAATTGGAGCAGGCACAGAGTGTAATGTAAATCATTTTACAAGTCAGATTAAAGATGCTATTACTCATGGCAATGTAATACCATCCATAATTTCTGTGTTAAATTTGACATTATAAATCCTTTAATCTGAGTATTTAAAAGCTGCTCTATGGCTCATTTTTCAAACAGCATTCCCGTTAACACATTTACTGCTAATGAACCCCTATCGTGCTCTTTTTCCTTTAGACAAACGTTGTTGACCAATATTATTATTATGTCTGTTTCAACATATTTTGGGCTGGGATGGATTTTTAATGTAATTGCTTCTTCAGAAAATAAATTAAAAATAAATAAAATATACCAACAATACATTATAATTATATTCTCCGGTGACCTGTGGTAAAAAAAAAATCTTATAATGAAGCCACAATAATTAGCCTGTCGCTGTCCGTTTTGGGGCTATTGTGTTGCTGTCCTTTCTAGGATTCATCTTCTCCTGGCTCCCTATGCGTTATCTCCCTTACCACCTAGGAAGATATTATAAATATGTGCCATACTGGCCGAAGCAGCTTTCTAATTATTGTCAGCCATTTCTGGTGTGACGTGATAGATACTCCAGAGGACTAAAAGACCCATTACAGGATTTATAACAGGCCTCGGAGCCAAAGCTGGGCTAGAGAGATTTTTTCCCCTCAGGATAGATAATTGGTTGACATAACAGCTCAACATTTGAGCTAAATTCATGTATGCGTATATGTGTGTTTTTCCTCTTGTAATCTCTCTGGTTATTATACAAACAGTTTGATGTTGAATTGTGATGTGACTTGCTATTTAACAGCAAGATAATTTCTGTGCTCCACTTTATTTGGGATGCTAATTACTGTTATCCATGTATACTTTCATACACGGAGCACTGAAAAATTATTAAGATAAATTTTGGTGATAATTAATCAAAACATTCAACACTGGGAAAGTGTTGCTCATTTATGTCATACCAATTTTTGTCTTGTGCTTAGTATTTTCATTGAGATGGATATTGAATATAATACTGTTCCTTTTTTATCTGTTTAAATTGGACGGCATAACAGTTTAATTTTAGATCTTATAATTTATACTGTCTTCTTTGGTAATAAACAAATAATATAATAAAGAGTATGTTCATCTAATTAGTGGCTATTCAAAAGAAAGGCTTGGAAAAAATACAAGCATGTTACAATATATTAGCTATTGCAATCTGTTGTGCAAGCTTTATCTGTTACTTAACCCATAATATCTCAGATGAAGAATTTTCACCTGAAGATAGGCAATGATTTGTTTTCTTCTGCTTAGCGTTTTTTGAAAATCTGGGTTTGTTTGTTTGTTTGTTTTTAAACTGACCTAAATGCACAGTTTCTAGATTAATTCACAGATTGGCAAGTAGTTATTCTTAACTTGAGCAGTGTTATGAATTTTTTAATACAGGTCTTGATTTGAAAAATATTTGTGTGAATTTTCAGGTATTTGTTTCTTAGTAATCATTTGAAGATTTATAGAAAAAAAAGCAAAGAATAGATTTACGAATGAACACATTTGAAATTGAAAACTAAGATTAATTTGTTTTTTAAATGTTTAGGGTTTAATGAGACCACATTTTCTATTTGTATGGATAGTAGCCTGTAAAGATGTTATAACTTGTCTTGCAAAGAAACGCATCTGCTTGTTATGCAACACTTCAGAAGCTCGCCAATCAAACCAGACCAGAGGTAAGTAAACTATGGCTTTTCAGATGTTTCTCAAACCTGTTTAGAAGCATTTGCCATTAGTGATGGGTTCTGTGAACTGCAATTCAGCAATATCCAGAGGGTAGAGGTTGTCAGTCCTTGAGCTTAGAGACACTGCTTCCCTAAGACCACCAGATTGAAGAACATATTTATAGAATCACTATTATTTAGTGAGCCTATACATATCAGGAAAAGCCCAGGTTTCCAGACATATTTCTGGGACTGAATTCATATTGTAAAAATATTGGAAGTCATATAACCATATTAATATGCTGCAGTAAATATGATAAATTTATTTAAAGAAAAGGGGTAATTAGGTTTCATGTATGGCCCACTCTTGCATGGAACCAGCAAAAAAGTATATACTGTGTCTCCTGTTCAGTTGCTGCTTTGACTCCCTAGGTTGGGGAGAGATACAGCTGGTAATATGGGAAAGGACTTTACTGGAATGAAGAAACCATAGCAAAATATTTGGTTTTCACAAAGAAGCTTGCAGATTCAATGTTGGATGTTTCTGCCTTGATAGCACAGTAGTAAATTATGGAAAATATCTCTCTTCCAAAGGTAGAGATTCAGCTAAGTTTAGATCCTGGACATAATGGTCTTATTAAACTCCATTTGGATATCTGTGCCTGTTATTTCTCTTCCCCATTGTCCTACAATTATTCTGCGGTTTAATCTTCCTCTATATTTGGGATATGTTGGAGTAGAACAAATAAAAATTACAGCTGCTAGAGTACAGCAAACAAAAACAAGATGAGAGGAAAGGGAAATATTCTAAGTAGGTCCAGCTTCACTTGTAATCTCAATTTACAATACAATTAATCCTCAATTTATGACCCACAATTGAGCCCAAAATTTCTGTTGCTAAGCAAGACATTTGTTAAGTGAGTTTTGCCCCATTTTTACGGCCTTTCTCGCCACAATTATTGAGTGAATCACTGCAGTTGTTAAGATAGCCACATAGTTGTCAAGTGAATCTGACTTCTCATTAATTTTGCTTGTCAGAAGGTCGCAAAAACTGTTTGCATGATCCCCAAGACACTGCAATTGTCACAAAAAGGAGTTAGTTGCCAAGTGTCTGAAGTTTGATCATGTGACCATGGAGATGGTGCAATGGTTGTAAGTGTGAAAAATGTTCATAAGTTACTTTTTTCAGTGCCACTGTAACTTTGAATGGTCACTGAATGAACTGTAGTAAGTCGAGGACTACATGTATCCTAAAAGAGTGTTTGTCAGTCTTGGCAACTGTAAGATGTGTGGGCTTCAACTCCAGAATTCTCCAGACAGTGTATTCTAGAGTGCTTGCTTCTAAAAGCACTCTAGAATTGGCTTCTGTTCTCTAGAGCTGCAGGATTATAGCCGTGATATCCATCCCTACCTGCTAATTAGTTTGGAGAAACGTAACCAGTCAGAATGGATAATATAGATCTAAGAGGACCAATCATCTGACTTAATATAAAGCATCTTTACATTTCAGTGTTGAAGCTTTGGCCTCTGTGTCAAATGTGTCTCCAAGGGGGATGGAGGCTCAAATAACAAGTGCAAGCTATGCATTTTTACTTGAGCATGGTGTACATTAAAAAGAGGTGGGCTTTGATTGCCCTGTTAACCCACTGTTTTGATGCTGATGAAGCACAGACATAAACACACAAACACACATCAGCAATTGCCTCTATACTGAATCTATCAAACAGGTTTACATTCACTGTCAGTGATTAATTATAAATGGTCATTGCGCATCAAGCAATATAGACTGGAAGGGAGCATTTTACATAATGAACTTGAGCAACTTTTTTCTTTTGAAAATTAAGCAACTGTATAGAGAACAAAAGGGTACAATATGAATAGCTATATTCTTGAATTGCCTATTGTTTGTTGCATGGGTCTGCATCAGTAAACAATGAGAAAGAAAAGAACCCATAATGAGTTCAAATTATTCTCCCATTTTAAATCAGCTCTTTGGAGGTATTAAACAAATTTAACAATATTGAGGAATTCAATGGAGTTGAGATTCACACAATATTCTTTATGTTACTAATGTGCCAAAATGTTTACTAGAAGATACTTAATGTATCCTGAGTGGGTTTAAGTGGGATAAACTAAAACGACACATGTCCATTAATTGTAACACCATAAAATGAGAACCTTGGGAGAAAATAAAGCACATTTCTCACAGGAGCTAAAAAAAAAATATATGAGAGAAAAAATCAGCCATGTGAGTTGTCACATGTAACCTTTTGGCATTCTAATAAACTGTTGCTTAGATAGAAATATCAAGCTATTACTAACGGCTATTAATGTGTACATGCTTCATGTAATTTTATAGTATCGTATTTTAATATCTGTAGTTTTAATGAATTGCAATTTAGGAAAGAAACAATTTTCATTTAGTTTATATAACATAATTATGGACCAAATTAACCCCACAGTAGTCTTAATTACATTTAGTTTCATTTGGCTGATCAAGCAATTAACATGCCACAGTATTTTGGAAGTAAAAACCAAGTTACGGTTTTTCTTCAGCAGGAAATTAAAAAAAACACATGTATTTTTTTTTTCATCTCATGTGTAGCCACTGTGTAAAATGATCTGTTGGAATAATTTGGGGGACAGCATGTTCCAGAGAGTGCACTACAGCAACAGAATAAAAATACATTGAGAGATGCCTATATCTATGTCCTTTATAGTTTTGTTCCTTAACATATTTGTCTTCTGAAATGGAAAAGTGCTTTTACATACTTGTACGTACATATTGGGAAGGAAGATTTAGCTTTTCTTAGTAATAAATAGTAAATAGATACATTTGATAGTAAACCTTTCAAGATAAATTAATTTTAAATGTATCCCTCCTTCCCTTCTCTCTTTGAACCATTCAAAAAAGTTACCCTGTAAAATTGTTTGTGCTGCACAACACAGGAATTTTTATACAGCAATAGGTCTCCTGCTGTTAATAAATCTTCTCCAATGTGTATAGGTTCATGTATTATACTGTAATATATTTGCATGTTTCCATGGATGTAAGTCCATTCAATTCAGTAGCGCTTATTCCCAAATTAATGGGTCATAATCGAAGCTTGTGGTACTAAAGCAATCAAATCATTTCATTTCTTTTGAAGTTGTTGATTAGGAAGTAGCATGGAAATATTTAAGTCTAAGTTCACACATAAATTAAGGTCAAATCCTATGGCTCTTGGGACAGTATCCCATGGGCCATAGAGCTAATTAATCAGTTCTTTGTCCCAAATCAAAGGTGGGCTTGAATTATCTTACACTTAATTCATTATCTAAAAAAAGTGTGCAAATCTGCCACTAGAAAAATGTATATAGCAATAAGCATGAGAGTAGTTGTCTTAATTATACTGTTATCCAAAACATTCAGGACAGTCCAAAGAATTCCATTCTACCTGCTCCCCGTGAGCCTCTGAATCATGGACTTTGTGACTGAGCAGTAATTTTTTTTATTAGATTCCCTGGTTGAATGCCAACATTTTACCTGTCACATCACAAAAGACTCTCTCCTTGTAGATTCTGCAGCCTAATTCTGAGACAATTAGACCTATAAATTTATGGGATATTGCACCAAAAACAAAGCAAAATGGACATGGAAATACCCTCAGCTGGAACAAAGAAGGTTATGAAAATGGATATATCAAATAATATAGTTACAGCCATATCTTAAACAAGATAGAATTTTAATTTTTTATTATTTTATTTTGTTATTTTAGTTTATTTTGGGACATAGTAAAAAAAAGTAAACTTGTGATGTATTTTTACACATAGCATAAAAATGCAATTTGTATTTTCAATGCAAAGATTACACCCCTCTATCCCATATGATAACTAAATGCACATTATGCTGATTTTATTTAAAATACAGTGTTTTAGAGAATCTTTACATGCACATGTTATTCAATTAACCCTTAGATGAAAATTGGGTACTGTTTTTTGGTCAAATAAATATTATCTGAGCAGCAATCTACTTCTGAATTCTAGTAAATCCAGTATTGTAACCCATATCTTGGTTTCATTCAAAATAGTTGTCCTGTAAAGAACTGGAAACATCAGAGAATACCCAGTGTTATTCAGTGGAGAGTTAAGATTTAGCTTATTTCAGTTTTTCTAATCTTTTAAAAAATTTATTCATTAAACAAAAATTACAAATTCAAACAAAGAAAATAAAAAAATAAAAAAATGCCTCCTTAGGGATCTCTTAAATATGGAGTGGGTCCAGAAAAGTTAAATTAGAAAGTTAAATGAGAAAGTTAATGGCTGAGATAACTGAATCAGGTAAGATAGCCATATTTTGACAATTCTATTACAAAAATTAAATTTTTAACAATTGAGTTTAGAGCAGCTTACATTAAGTTTAAAGCAGTTGTTCGCACACATTACATTACGATTAAACCTAAAAAAAGTCATTTGCAGGTAAAGCATTACTATGTACAATTTTCTATGCAATATGTAAGTCTGCCCACAAGTGCTGCAGTTCTAAACTATCCAAATTAAAGTAAACTATCTTACATCTTTGTAAAATCTTACAACTTTGCAAAATGTAGCCAATACTATTCCTATATATATCAATACTACAATGTAAAGGAATTCTCTATACATGGTCCCTGGTAAAACCATGAAGAAATGAGATACCGTAATTAAGTGCAGCTTAGTGTGTTGTGGTAGATTTGAGAAATAATTAAAGGAATTAAACTTTGCTAGGAGGACGTGCAATGAAGAAGTTCTGATTATAGAAGTTTGTAACTTAAAGAAGTCAGAGGAAATGGGAGGCTAAGGTAAGTAAAGTTGATGAACTACTACGGGAAGGATTTTAAAAAAGCTTCCTTTTGGATAGCTTGAAATCCAGGGAAGGTGATCATTTGTTTTTCTTGCCATGCGCATGTATACATAACCCGAACCAGACTGCTGTTTCTCTGTGTCATATAATATATGTGGGTATATGCATAATTCTGTATTTATTTATTTTTGTCATATTTATGTAGTGTATATCGGAGGTGGTGACCCTTTCAGACCTGAATGCAACAAAATTTCATTTTAATGTATGCCGATTAGTGTACATTCAATGTGACAATAAAGTTATATTATTCTACTATCAGACCCTACTGACAAGAAGATCTAACAAGGGAATCTGACCTCACTGAAATGAAACTCGGAAGAACCAGAAAAAGCATAAGAATTTAGAACTGGATTGTTCTGAAGGTCAGGGAAGGAGTAGGAATTCATAAGTTCCTCTGAAGGTTTGAAAAGATTCCAGAATAACCTGAGAGATACAGAAATTTTGATAAAGAAGCAAAATAATGAAAATGCTACCATTCTTCTTCTTCCATTTAGAGGTCTACACCAACTCTTGGTTCTCTTCAGTTTTGCTATTTATGTATGAACTATCATCTTTTATGAAAGCAAATGTCGAGATCCAGTCATTGCAAATGCATCTGTTTCAAATATTAGTTATTCTGCCCTGAGTGCAAAATTCACCTTAAGTGGGCACGTTTGATTTTCACATGCCTGTGGTTTTTGTCTTCATTAGACAAAATCTTCATTGCTAATATATAAGCAGCTCTGTTTCATTCATTTTTCTTTTACCATTTTGGCATTTACTTTTCATTTGGCAAATCTTTAGCTAGAAAATCTAACCATTGTTTTATTCTGAAGTGTCAGATATTATTTATCAAGGTGTATATTCTTCTTAAATAATTCCAGATGATTGCTAACAATGAAATGTGATGCCCTGACCCTTCACTTAGCACATGATGCTATCCCTCTATTTATTTTCTACCATTTCTTCATCCAAATCACCTACATTCCTTGTTTTCTCCTTTTTCATTGTCACTGACTTCCTGCTACTCATCAGGCAACAGTTGATTATTCTTACCAGTATTCATTGAAATAACTTATAATTCAACCTTATATAATTATTGCTCATCTCTAACTACTTAATCAAGATGAAATGGTTGCAATGTTGAACCAAGACTATCTTTAGCCATAGAAATTTACTGGATTAGCTTCTAGGCACTAACTGGATTGAAATGTGGGAATATACTTCCATAATATTTGTTGTTGTTCAGTTGCTACGTCATGTCTGTCTCTTCATGACCCCATGGATACACCAGCCCCTTTCCCCTATCCTCCATTCTCTCCTGGAGTTTTCCCAAATTCATGTCCATTGCATCAATGACATCCATCCATAATGTATACCTATGTAAAGATTTATTCAGAGTAAGGCCGTATAAACTTTGTGACTTAAAGAAAAAAAATGATTCATAGTGTGGGGAAGGCTTGCACAGGACCTATAGGCAACTGTTTAAATCAGCTAAATCATTTATTTTGATCAAACAGCTGTCCTTTGCAGTGCAGCAGCATGATCTTCAGTGAACACATGTTTGACTTAAGGAAATGTTAGTAGGGAGACAGATTGTGATTGCCTATCGGGAACAATAAAAACAGTTCAGTGGTGAACCAATGACTTAGGGGGATAGTGAGCTCCTTATCTCTGTGTTCAAGCAGAGGCTGGACAGACCGCCATCTGTCAAGATGTTTTAATTTGGAGTCTTACCCTGAGCAGGGGATTGGACTCAGTTGTCTATATGGGCCCTAGGATCCTATGTGTCTTTGTCATATCCCCCCCCCCCGTGATAATTTTAGTGTTGACAATTGGCAATGCTGAGAACAATTGCTCTAAAAAACATTTTCCTTACCTTATACCGTAGTTGCTCCTTTATTAAGGCTGCAAGAAAATATGGATAACTCTCTCTCATACATCTATTACCCTAGCCACTTATAAATTTCACTAGGTTGTTATTATCTTTTAAACAGAGTTGTTTGTATTTTGGTGGAGTTATTATTACACTCTCAATAAAATTATAAATTCTGATATGCAGAATCCCTAACTATTATGCTATCAGGAATTATAGAATAACCAAATAGCCTTCTGATATGGATGAGAAACCAAGAATTTGGGTTTGGAATTCTCTATATAGAATTCTCTATTCATGGAGAAACCAAGAATTTAAAGCACTTGCATTTTCATTAAGCTTCCAAATAAATAAATAAGTAAGTGATGTGTATAATTAGCAGATAGCCCCATGTAGTGGGCTGTGAAAATAACCTTGAAGAAGAGGAGAAAGAACTGCAGCCAAAGCAAGTGGTCAGGTAAAAGAAATTTGCGTTCAAAGCAGAACGGAATTTGAGAAAGAACTGACTTTCCCTAGTTCTCTTTAGGATAAAAATGTGGGGAAAGATCTTCTGGGTCCTGGTTGTCCCAAAGGTGCTTTTTCAAAAGGCAACTGGACTTTCTTTATTTTTCCTTGATGATGTTTCACTTCTCATCCAAGAAGCTTCCTCAGTTCTGAAGAAACTTCTTGGATGAGAAGCGAAACATCTTCAAGGAAAAACAATGGAAGTCCAGTTGCCTTTTGAAAAATGTGGGACATGTGGGGAGAGGGGGAAGCACATTCAGAGTTGTAAGACTCTCATGCCAACCCTTTGACGTAGACCAGACTTGAATACCCAAGTCACAAATACTAAAAGTGCTTTTGTCGCAGGATCAGAGTAACAGAATCCTGCAATTCTGAATGAGCTTCCCACCTCCCCTGAGCTGGGGCTCTTCCTCCTTGTCTTCTATTCTCACAGCCCATTACACAGCACTTGGTTGACTCTAATTAAAGCATCTAAAACACATGGATTTGTATCAAGCATATATGCATCTCTTCCCTTTAGGAGTTGCCACATCACTGATTTCAGCTAGTTCCCCCGAGAACTCTGGAGGTCAATTCTAGGGCCATGCAGCACTTTGGATTAAAATGGAAAATAACGGTCTGGAGATGTGGTGGTGTTCACATAGTATCTTCCCAGCAACTTCTTAAAGCAGCTGCATCTTTTCTAGATCTCACAACCTTTACATATAGCTCTCAGATCTCCCTCAAAAAGTGTCACAGAATTGGGTTTAAAAAAAATATGCTGAAGAATCTAGAACCTCATTAAGCCAATATAATCAATGTCATTTAAATTAAATGTATATACCTATTCCATAAAAAAATTAGGTTTTTTTTCTTGCTTGTTCAAACCCTACCTACTTCCTGAAATTTATGCTCTTAAAAATTTCATAGTACTTGCCAAAGCATTCCTGATTTGTATCTAAAAAGAGTCCAACATGCCAGTTAACAAAACAATCAGAAACTACCGGTAACATTAATAAAAATGGATAGTAAGTTCTAAACCCAGCAGAAAAGAATGAAAGAAATGTCAGGACCTTTAAAGCTAATTACTGTATTTATTCAAAAAAGATAAGACTAATCCACCACAGATAACAAAAAGTAAGCAAGCAAGCAGGCAAACAAATCTATTAATGGAAACCTACTGTGAAGATCAACTAAAAAGAAATAGGCAGTTTTATCCTACACTGCTAAACTGTGTTTTCCTCATAAATCCAACCCACACATTTAACTATACATTTTATTAAAATTAGGAAAGTATATTGCTTCTAAAGGTTACTTGAACAAAGAAACACTAAACTCAGCTACAAATTATATGGTTCTACAGTCAGACACATACTGTAAAGCAATAGATAAATAATTAAATGGTTTCTTCTCACTAATTGGTAAAGAAAGTCTACATGAATAACCAGGAATATTTTAATAACAACCAGTCTCCACCAAAAAATAAAAAACAAATATCAAACGATCTAGGGGAAACTTGGCACTAAAAATTAAAAAGAACAAAACACCCAAATTAAACATCCCTTTATAATTCTCTGCCTTTCCTGCATTCCCTCCCTCTCAGTTTCTTGGCTCTTCAATATGCTGGCAGAGTTCTTTTCTTCTGTACCTGGGAACAGCCAAATTATTGTTTTAGGAGAGGGAGATTTTATATATAAAAATATAGAATGAAGCAGCAAAAACTTCTGCAATCTGAGCTGAGCTTTGAAGACTAAATAGTATAGCCCTTGAGTGAATTGAAATATGAGCTGCAAAAGCCCTTTAAACCCTCCAATCTGTTTTAAATTATTTTGATGCTTCTATTTAAAGGTTACATTTTTGTTTTGTTATGAGCCCTAGTTTAGTAATACAAAACCTGGGCAATATCAGCAGAGAACCAATTCACAGATTACACACCCAGGGACTTTTCCTGAGCTAACCTAAAGTAAAACAGCATGCTTATTCTTAGTAATCATTCTGACCATGAATGAACTTTTCACATCTTGGCTCATAAAATAAACACATCTATTCAGTGGGAAAAATAAATTAACTAGCCTGACCAGCACATCAGTATACATTACTTACAGTTTCTGAGCTTGTTAAATCAAGGGGAAAATCACCCATGATTTCATTTCAATTTTGAAAAGTATAGGTCTATATCAAAATATTGCTGTGGATACAAATACTGGATCTTAGTTAGACTATGAGCATGAACCAATCAAATATTTTATTTTCCTTTTTTCTGTTCATGGCTTATATTAATTGTTGCATTTATTACTGCTTAATTTCAAATAAGAATGAATAGAATAAATATATAATCACTCTGAAACCTCTTTAAAATCTTCAAAGTACTCTCAGTGGTATAGATTGCTAAATATTTGTTGCATTGGAAAAATGTATATAATTGTTTAGATAGTAGAATAATAGAATATAGTAGAATAAATTAGCAAGTTAAATAAATATGCCTCACTAATATGATAAATGACATAAAATCAGACACTTCCCCATTAGATCTTGTGACTCAGCATGTTACATCTACATATTTATCTGAACATTGTATTTTATTATTTAATTTAACCTGTTTATTTTAGTCATTTCTATGTCAAATTCTCAAATTGATAGCACAAATAACACTGTAGAAACAGTGAAAAAAAGGAAATTATTCCTCTTTAACTTAAAAAAAAAATAGTAATTGGTATATCACAAACACCAAGAAGACACTTTTGTCCTTTAAAGAAATCCAGAGAGGGCCAGTAAAAAAACTTCAGAAGATTCTGTATCTAGGCAAATCTGCATGGAGAAGTTGTAGGGTTTTCCCAAATCAAAATCAATTTTCTGGATGAAGCCCAGAAACTGACCAGAAACCAGTTGATCAGATAAAGAACTAATAGATAATAGATAATTATAGATAATAGATATATTTCTGTCTTACATGTTTCTAACAGTTAAGCATTTTATATACATATTTTCCCATGTTCTACAAGTGTTTATGTGTGTGCATTGGCCAATAAATCATTCTACCAGTATTGCTGCTCTTTTTTCCAGCATTGTACTCAGCATTTGGGCTGAGATGTCAGCTTCAATGTAATTTCAGTGACCACTTCCCCCCCCCATTGACATTTTGAGTTCAATTCCAGTAAGTACCAATGGGAAATTCCTAGAGGCCAAGCCATTTTCTCTGAATTAGCATCAAGACAGTGAGTCTTTGTGTAGCAGTTAGTTGTAACTTGATTCAAAATGCATATTTGGGGATTTCTGACAAGACTAGCTTTGTTTTTTTATGCTAATAGAAAAAGAGTCTAGGAATCTCTTGCATTTTTATGATCAAAGCTGATCACCACGAATATGTTTGGAAGCACTACTGAGTGACAGAATTTTCAGAGACAATCATTTTACAGAGAGATTCTCTTTGGGGAAGACATTTATATATATCCAACTCAAATGTCCTTAGCCTCCTGTCCATCTGACCCAGTATTACTTACACTGGCAGCAGTATTGCAAGGTCTCACAAGTCCACATTTTGCCAGTTAAGATCCTTCACTGAGGGGTAGTCCAGACAGAGCTCAGATCTCATTCTTATTAATCTTAGCCAACATGGTAAATAGTAAAGAATGCTAAGAATGGTAATTTAACTACAACCAATAAGCTGTTCCTGCCATGAATGAATGACACTGTAATTTATGCAGGGAATGTATGCATTTCTAAACCTGGAATAATGGGATCTGTAGGCTCCCTACAGATCCATAGGTGGTGGTGGTGGTGGCGGCGGTGGTGGTGATGGTCTTCTTCTTCTTCTTCTTCTTCTTCTTCTTCTTCTTCTTCTTCTTCTTCTTCTTCTTCTTCTTCTTCTTCTTCTTCTTCTTCTTCTTCTTCTTCTTCTTCTTCTTCTTCTTCTTCTTCTTCTTCTTCTTCTTCTTCTTCTTCTTCTTCTTCTTCTTCTTCTTCTTCCTCTTCCTTTTCCTCTTCCTCTTCTTGTTCCTCTTCCTCTTCCTCTTCTTGTTCCTCTTGTTCCTCTTCCTCTTCCCTTGCTTCCTCTCCTTCTCCTGCTTCCCCTCCTCCTTCCTCTCCTTGTCCTTTCGAATCATGTCTTAGCATTAAGTCAAGATATACCTGTTCTGCAAGCATCCTTAAGCCTATTCTACCACTGACTCTGGAAATACAGACAGCTAAAATGAAAGGCTACATGTTTTTCAAGTAGTATACTATTTCCTTCTTTTTTTCTTCTCTCTTTTTTTGTTTGCTTTTGTTTTAAGATATGAGAAATGTAAAACTGTTGAGATGGCTTGTCTGAGGAAAAAGACTTAAATATTTAAGTGTAATTGACTCTAAGAAAAAGTAAAAATATTTTTGAACATTGTGGGGAAAATAAATTTAAATAAGAACTTTAATAACAGGATCTAGGTGATTAAGATGATTAATTAGAAAAGAAGCTTCATACTGATGTAGTTGTTACTTGTAGAAATACTAGAAAAATGAATATATTCAATTGCTATCTACTAAAATACTAAGAAATGTACTAATTTAAGGTTGATAAAAGAGAATATTATTTGGAAGAAGAGAAAATCAAGGAAAGCTACTATGTGGAGTATGGAATTATAGAAACTAATTGTTATTGATTGTTTGTAAATATGAACCCGGATAACATGCTGTTTACCAAATATTAATGGTGATTATGTTAAAAAAATAATAAAATATATTAAAAAAAATAAAAATAAAAGTCTTCAGGAACCCTCTAGAACATGGGTGTCAAACTTGTCATGTCACGTGATGTGTTGCGACGTATTGCAACTTTTTTTGCATTCCCAGAGCTGGGGTGGGTGCGCTGTCCACATGATGCAACCAGCCTGCAGGCCGGCAGTTTGACACCCTGCTCTAGAATGAGAAGAATTTGGTTAGCCATAGGTCAGGAAAAAATGGGTGGCTCTTGTTGAATTTCAAAATTATTCCACCCAAACATTTGACTCTAGATCCACCCATAGCTGGATCAGTCATGCCTATTATTAATGTAAGTCCCCCTAAAGATGACTCCCAGGTTCTAATAGAAAATAAAAGGCTGTTTATATACCTGTTGTGGGGAAGCAATGGGAGAATCTATCCTGGAAAAGATTTTGCTTTGTGACGGGTAGCAACACGGCATAGTAGGAACATAAATACCTGTTCTAGACTATATCTCCACGTACACCTCAGGCCTTTTAGATTACTTGCAGAATTATGTCCTAAGACTTACGCTCCACCCTTGCTCATCTAATCTAACACAAAGTAAGTATTGTGATCTCTTGCAAAACTTTATTTCACTATGATAGCTGCTCAGAAGGCACCACAGCTAGATGACAACATTTAGAGCAGAAACACCTTCAGTCTGCCAATTCTGTTCCCTTTGTGGACTATTCTGTTGAAAGTAACAAATAGGCAACTTTCCCAAGCATTGGTGCTCAGCATCCATTCTTTATTTCTTTAATTCTTTTGCTCTTAAAACAGATAATGTTGCATTAACTATAATCAAGAATGGAATTAAGTAGTTTCTCCAGGAAAGTCAGAAGTTTTACTTTTACTGTTAAGACTTAGCATAGCATTTCTACCAAGCCAGTAAACCTACATGGCCCATCAGAAAAAAAAAACTCTCAGTATTCAAATGCTGAACTTCATATTTGTTTTTCAAATGCCTGGACCTCAAAGCAGTTAATGAAGTTAATCTAACTAGTCAGATTTACTATTGTAAATGGCAAATGTTTGTAAACCCTGCTTTAGTCAAACTTTGTTGATTTCACTGGGATGTATTTTCATGTACTACGCCATTTTAAAAACAGAAAAATTATTTCATTTTATGCTGAGGAGAGGTATCCCAGTTTGTTAATTTGCTGTACCAAGATCATAGTCATTATTTCTTATTGTCTTGGAATTTACAGTTTCAATTACTGGGACTCCTTGCAAGAAATGTTAACCCTGATTGTATGCTCAGAGATAACTAAGTATAAGCACTCCATAAAACATTGTTATTGACTGTTGTATTAATAGGGTAAAGAAGCAAATTAAGAATACTCCAAGTCTTAAATTAAATAGCACACCTGGACAGGTATAGAAATCTGTAAATTGGATTACATTATGAAGATCAACAACATCTGTGTGTCTATTAATTATCGTTAATTAGATTAGTAGTCATTTCCTAATACGGCATTTAGACAGGTACATCAGGAATCTGTATGATTAAAAGACTGACAGTTATAGGACACCCATATTTCTTTCAGAGTTATTCTATGTCTTCAGGAGAATTGAGGATCTCTTCCCACACCTGTTTCATTAGATCAGTGGTTCTCAACCTTTTTAATGCTGTGACCCCCAACCGGTCGTAAGTCGAGGACTTCCCAACCGATCGTAAGTTGAGGACTTCCCAACCGATCATAAGTTGAGGACTTCCCAACCAGTCGTAAGTCGAGGACTTTCCCTGCCTGGGTCCGCTGTGTATGTGTGGTGCCACCCCCTGTGCCGGCCGAGACGTAGCTGGCAAGGGGCAGCGACAGTGCAGGGCGACCACCGGCTGGGCCACCAGCTGGCCCAGCCCAAGGGAGGTAAGGTACCCCCTGGGCCCCATGCGCGCCAGCAACCCTCCCTATGCCCGCCGGCCTCCCACCTCCTACCCCTGGACCTCTTTTACTTACATGTTTAGTAGTTGCTCAGCAGGGAGGGGTGGAAACGTCTAGACAGCTCGCCTTCACTGCAGACAACTTGCAGCACCGTTTGTAGACTGGGACTTTTGGCGGGCTCGGCAGGGCAGAGACAGCCTGGACAATTCCTATTGGCTTTTGAAAGCCAATAGAATTAGAGTCTATTCAAGAGAGTCTATTCTATTGGCTTTCAAAAGCCAATACAATAAGAGGGAGTAGCACAGCTAAGGAAAAGGGGAAAAATGGCAGACTGCATTGTTTGGTGACCTCCGTGAAATGGTCATTCGACCCCAAATGGGGTCGCGACCCACAGGTTGAGAACCGCTGCATTAGATCATTCTAGTTATTCACTTGAGTTCTGAATTGGTGGTCTACATCAGGGATCCCCAGCCCCTGGTCCACAGCCCGGTACTGGGCCATGTCCTGCTGAGAACCAGCCCACACAAGCAACAAGCAAGTGTGCGAGTGCACGAAGCTCCACCTGCGCAAGCAGTGGGTCACATGCAAGACCATCCCCTCTCCCCCTCTGCCACTGCTGCTGCTGGTCTACAGAGACAGAAATGTTGAGGACCACTGGTCTTCATCCAATACTATCAGATGCAAATTATATACTGGACCTTCTGGGCTAACTTCTCCATTAATGACCCAGGCCAACTCTAGCTTCTCAAGAAACTCTACAAGCTCACTGAAACCTCTTTGCCCATCTTCTAAACCAGGAGTCTTCAAATTTGGCCCTTTTATGACTTGTGGACTTCAACTCCCAGAATTCCCTGTCCTAAACATTATTTCCCTGAATAGCAATAGCAATAGCATTTAGATTTATATATTGCTTCACAGTGCTTTACAGACCTCTCTAAGCGGTTTATACAGTCAGCACATTGTCCCCCAACCATCTGGGTCCTCATTTTACTGACCTAGGAAGAATGGAAGGATGAGTCAACCTTGAGTCCTATCAGGATCGAACTGCCAAACTGCAACCAGCCAGCAGTCAGCAGAAGTAACCTGCCATACTGCCTTCTAACTACTGCGCCACCAATGGCTTCCTTCAAGTAGGGAAAATACAGACAAGGACTCTATGGGCAGACACTCCACTCCTACCCGACCCCATCACACATATACAGTGCATATATCGCATGAGCAAGTAGTTCTCATTTGTAGGCACTGGTAAGAAATAGTTCTATGCAATGGCAATCCTGATCCACAACATCATTTTATTTCCCCCTTCCCTCACGTCAGCAAATGAATTGCTGAATTTCCTGAACCACCCCATTAAGAATACTTTTGAGTCTTAACATTTGGATGATGGTGATTAAATTATTATTTCATTTTACTTTTGTACTGGTGAAATTAGATTTGATTTTAACTCCATTTCAGAACCTATTTCACAATGGAGGTACAAAACCAGACATTATCCAACATTTCTTCTCTGTTAGCAAACCCTTTTTTCTTCTCCCTGTTAATTTCACAAGTGTTTGATCCCTCCCAGCTCTTGAGGAAAAGGGATGTGCTGCTTTAATTTATGGAAAGCTGTGTGCTAGTCTCCTCTGTTTAATTTTGTTTTTATAGCATACTATAATTAAGTCTTTATTTGAAATTCATATTTAAACCATTGGCTGGTTGTCATGGAATTGTTGGTAATGTGTGATTACATTATGTTGTCTTTTGCCAGGACACTCCTGTAAATGAGGCATTATCCTCCGAGATTTTCTTGGCTGAAAATGTGAGTAATTAAAAATGTAAACAAATATTATCCATTACATATGCCACAGTAATAAGTACTTCACTATAATACAAGTTAATGGTTCTTTAGGGATTAAGCTTGATCCTGCTATAGCATGTTTCATAGGTATATAAATAAACAGTTCAGCATGTGCTATGTTAAATGGGGTTTGAAAAAAACTTGAAGATGAAAGAATCGGGGCCAAACAGGTATACTGATCTTAAAGTATACCCCTTTTAAAAAATAGGGACATCTAGAAAGATAACCTCATCAATCCATACACTATGAAATAGCTTATTTTGGATCCAAATTTAAAAGGAAACAGGGTCAAAAATTTTGACCCTACAAACAGGGCTGGGCTAGCTCCGTGATTAGTATTTAATAATCAATCAAGCCATATAGCAGCAGAGGTGACTAAGCACATGTTAAAATGCATTCTAGGAAATAACTCAATACACCTACAAATTACACAACTTCTTTCAGGAGAAATGCAGATGTTTTCCCCCAATCAGTGCTCCATCTGTGTAAACTGAGAGTTTTAAGTGTAGAGAAGCGGGCTTATTTTATCCAAATTCATGCAGCCACTTCAGTGCTTCACCCAGTGCTAAAATCGTATGCCCTCCGTTCTGATAACAGTCAGACTGAAATGAAAACCGAGCGGTGATTCTGGCCAACATGGAAGACAAGGGACAATTTGCTTAAAAATGAGTGTGGCACCATTGCTTTTGATTCAATGTCACATAACTTTTAAATTTCAAGTTTCATCTTCCATAATGTTCTGAGAATGGTTCAAATGCTGTCTCTTCAATCCTCCGCTGTTACTTCTGGTCCTGTGAAAATATGGGTTTCATTTTTTCACCTTTCTCACTGACTCACTTTTAGTTGCCTGGTTAGAAACCCCACAAGAAGCAAGGGCTACTACCGGTATGTGTGATGTTTCTGACTGGAATATTTGATCAGTTCCTTGGGCCAAAAGATTTCCAGAAGGTTGGGAAATCCATGATCTTCCAGATGCTATTCCAGTTATTCCAGGTATCACTGATGCTGTTCCATCTTCCATCTTCCAAAATCCCCCTTGGCCAGTCTGGCAGGAGCATTTACAGAGATGGTCAATAAAATCATGACGACAGCGGCTTCCGGTTCTGGTTCGCGGCAGTGCGGTCGAGCGAAGGGAGTCGTCCCTTTGCCGATCAGGTTTCCTCTGCCGGTAGACCCCTTAGAGCAGTGATGGTAAACCTTTTAGAGACCAAGTGCCTAAACTGCAACCCAAAACCCACTTTTGCATGGTTGGGTGCTGGGTAGGTGTGGCCCATTGGGTGGGCGTGGCTGCGGTGGTAACAGCAGACTGGGTGGGACTAAAAAGTTCAATCAATCAATTTCAACTTTGCAAGATCTTTTTTTCCCACAAGAAGTTGAAATTGACTGATTTGATTGAACCTTTTTTTTTTTGTACACAGTGGCTGAGGCCTAAAATGAAAAGGTTTTATAAAACCCAGCTGAAGGCCTAGGACTGGGGAGACGGCACATGTCCACAGAGAGGGCTCTGAGTGCCCTCCCTGGCATCCGTGCCATAGGTTCACCACCAGTGCCTTAGAGGGTCGAAAAGACGCTCTGGAGGAGCGTCTACCATTGAGGAGGCTTCTCGGATAGTTGCAGAGGAGCGAATATCTCTTTTGGGCCAACAGGGTAAAGATCGGCCAATAAAATGGCTGATCATTTAGCTGCACCAACTGCAAGCCACAAGATCAGCTAAGCAAATGGATCCACCATGGAGAACTCGATGAGACTTTCCTTTCACCTCTATTTTCTTTATGCCTGTGAAAAGTTTTTTTTTCTTGGAATTATTCCCTTTTCTGGTGAAGTGGCTTTTTAAATGGGGAAAGAGACGCACAAAGGATTAAATTTACTTTTGTTTCAATGGTTGATTTTAGTTTTGGATATTGGGAGCCTCAAGAAAGTTTTTTATATTATTTGGAGAATGTTGTTTGCTTTTATCTTTATGATGGCCAGAAGGATTGAACATTTGATTACTTTCTGGGGGACACTCTTCGACAAATTTATTCATTGTATTTGCTATCTTTTTTCGCTGGAAAGGTTTTCATTTTGTACAAAGGAAAAAGATGAGGAGATTGGGAGGAGATGGATATTGTGATTGTTTTAAAATATAGTCTCCTTCAAAAGGATAAGGACTTGAATTATAATAAAGATGGAGGAAACCAGTGTAGATCTTACTTATAAGTATATTTTGGACAAAATTTTGGAAAATACGGAGAAGATAATTGCTTGCTCAAAGGAGATTTCTTTGTTTTGACAAGGCAAAAGACAAGGATGAAGTGAAACATCAGTTTACACACAAGAGGTTTGTGCTCCGCTTACTGAGGTGGAAGAAGTAAATACAGTTGGACAATCAATTCATTTTGGAAAAAAGATTTGATACCAATGGACAAAGGACTTATGACAAGGAACTGGATGATTTTGCTTCTGAAGGACAATTTGGCCATTTGATTCTGAGATAGAGAAAAAAACATGGGAAGAAGAAAAAAACGCGAGCAAAGAGCAAAAAATATAAAAGAAAGGATTTTAATTGAAATTTATTCAATTTTAAAAGAAAGGGGAAATGATGTTCTGCTACGAGTCGTACAGATTAACTATAACTTTTATACTAACTTTACAAAATTCACAATGGGAGTTTCTTTTTTGGAGTGTATGGTGTGGCAGGCGGAGGCTCGATTATGGAAACCTGTTTGTATTAGAAAGAAACCCAAAATACGATATAAATATTAAATTTGATTATAGTAATGTGGTAAAGGTTTTATAGCGATCTGGATTGATTTGGACTTAGACTTTATTAAAAGGGCTTTATAGGTTTTTAATATTAGAGATGGTATAATGAGAAAAGAACTGAAATATGGGAAATGATGGAATTAAGTATTGGAAATTTGGAGAAACAGTGAAAAACAATAGAATATTGGTCAGAAAGAGAAGAATTTATTTTTGGAGTTAATAATGTTTAAATTAAAAAAAAAACACTTGGGGCACCTGAAAAGTAAATGGATATGTTAGTTTAAGTTTAAATATTTGCAAAATTAAGAAAGCATGATACAGGATCTTTGGGATGGATAATGAGTTTGTAAACTTTTATTGATTAATGAAATTTATATAGAGTGATATATTCAATGAAAATTTGTTTTAGAAATGTTCTAATGAGTTTATAATAATATAAATAGATAGAGAATGTTAGTTTATTTTTAATTATATAACTTGGATGAAATGTTATATTAGTGAATGAATTGGTTTTAGAAAGATATTGATTTAATTATAATGTTTTTAAATAAATGGACAGTTTATTAAGCTTAAGTTTAAATGTGTGAAGAAATATAGGTTTTTATAGATTAAAATTTTTTATTGATTAATGCAGTTGATGGTTAGACATAGTAATGAATGAATTTATCTGAAAATGTATTAATCTGAGTATAATATTCTATATAGATAGAGAGGGAAATGTTTAAGAAATAATATGTATATATTTACTGTGTTATTGTTTGTTTTTAAACAAATGGATCATCAGGTTTCCACATGGGTTCCTAAGCTGTGTTGGTGTAAAATGGAAAACTAATAAAAATTGTTTTTGGATAATAAAATCATGACGACAGCCATAACCACAAAAATGGAGCCTTGCCACTTTTTAAATATGCAACATGTGTAAAAACCAGGGGCTTCAATTATGCTGGTCTCACCTTTTTTAACCAGCCTCCCTGTGGACATCCATACTAGTTGCAGCTGCTTACAATTCAGCAGCACAGAAAGTATCATGAGAACCATAACCTAATTCATGGTCCCTGCAATCATGTGATCAAAATTCAGGCACTTAGCAATTGGCATGTAGTTATGATAGTTGCAATATCCTGGGGTCACATGATCACCATCTGTGACCTTCTTCAGGGGGCTTCCAATGAGGAAAATCAATGGAGGAAACCAGATTTGCTTAGCTACTGCAGCCAAAAAAGCTCATAAAATTGAATGTTAGTCCCTTAACAAGTGCATCACTTAGCAATGGAAATTCTGGTCCTAACTGTGGTCATAATTTGAGGACTACCTGTATAAAATCTATACAGCTACATTTTGTTTTAAAACATTTGCTGAGAAATTGAGTAATTATGGAACAGATTTTTTTTTTTTACTGACTTGGAATGATGTTCCATGCGCCTCTTGTGACCCATGAAATTGGGCAATAGTCTCAGCTAGATATTATGGCCTATCAGTTCTTGAAACAGCTTCCCTCTCTGTGTTGGTGACCAACCCAGGTGGTCTAGAGAGCTACTGCTGCTTAAAGGATTTTGGGAGCTAAGGTAGAAATATATAGCTCACTCTGGTAGCCAGTCTTTCTTTGGTGATTTATGATTTATTCAGGCATGCAGTAGGAGATCTACTATAGAAAACTATTATTTAACTTCAACTGAGCCTAGGTTAAAATAGGAGTGGCAATTGACAGCCTTAGGGCTGCATGTGACTCTCCAGTGACATCAGTATAGACCATTCATCTCCAGCCCCTGCCTGGACACATAGGGTCCTCTTCCTCCAATGTCCAAAAATGATACTGGGTTCAGAATCCAAAGATTTTGCTATCCTTGTTTCTCTGCTGAGCAGGCCAACGTGTCTGAATCAGAAATACTGATATGTGTATTTTAATGTGCATAGCAAACAATCAAAACCTTTATTATGGTCAGTGGCAACATTATATGGGGGGGGGGGGGTAAAGAAGACTGGCTGAGCAAGTTACACAAAAGAGAAGAATGTTTAAAACAATGGTTAAGAACCGGAGTATCGAAAGTATAGATGGCAGTGAAAACTGTGAGAAATGCTTAATTGTTATGTTAAGTTTGTGCAGACTTCTAATGCTACATAGCAATCTATTAGATTATTAAAATACTAATATATTTAAATGTGAAGTAATTTAAAATGTGATAAAATGCAAAGCTGTAACTAAAATAATAAAATTCTGCTGGAATTCATTGAGTAAAATTGAGAATGCTTATTTAATACCTATTCAGTTGTTTACTATAATCATAATGTAGGGATATACAGGAGGAGGAGGAAACAGAGAAAGGAAAGAAAAACAAAATAGTCCAAGGACGTTGAGCTTTCAGGTTGAATCTGAAGTCAACTGTTGCCTAGTTTTAACTACTGCAGTGACAGATTTTGCTATCATGTGGGTGATGTCAGAGTTTGAGACTGAAAGGAAGTAATGGGTATAGAAATCATTCAATATATTTATTCATTTCATTTCACTATTTGTATAACTGCCTGTCTCACCTCAGTGACTCTGCGCAGCTCACAACAATTAAAACATATCCAAACAACAAAACAATAAAAGCATACCATATGCTTTTAGCATGAATAAAAACAGCATTAACACAGGAAAATAACCATAACGACCAGCAACATTGAAGAAGCTGTCCATTTCCACCAGAGCCCCAAATGCAATGGCAAAATCATGTTTTCATGGCATCGCTAAAGACCAGTAATCTAAGCCCTAAACTAAGATCCAGGCGCCATGGCAAGAAAAGATTCTCTTCCTGAGTCTTGTCAGATGATGCTCCTTCAGAGATGGCAAATGCAGCATGCCTCTACTGCTGGACCTGATGGGATAGGTAGATGCAACCAGGAGGATAGGTAGATGCAACCTCAAGTATCCTGACTGCATGCTGTGTAGTGCTTTGTAGATCATAACCAACAACTTGAAGTATCTGGAGGGATACTGGTAGCAGTATCCTCTGCAGAGCAGAGGTGTAACATGCATTGTTTAAGGAGCACAAATAACTGCCCCTGCCTCTGCATTTTATACTTCTGGATGATCTTCAAGGACAGCCCCTTACAGAGTGCATTACAGCAATTCATTCATACAGCAAATCCATTTTTGCATCTCCAAATGTCACAACCAAATGCTTATGAGGTGGTTGTCAAAAATGTTGGTTTCATTTTATCCCTCAGATATCCCAAAATATTAAATGCAGCTTTAAAAACTAGAAAGTTTCCCATCCCTTACTTTGCAGGAAAAGAAAACTGCTTAGCAGAAATTTAGCCTCTTCTTTAAGATCTAGAAACCACAGAGGACTGTCAAGGCTCCATGCTTCCATGTTCCCACTCACCTGGATGCCACAGGAGTTGTGTTTGGTGAAGACCTACAGTGTGTCAAGCACATGGTCCTCTCTTCCAACTCAGTTTCTCCAAGTTAAAGAAGCTAGAACCTCTCTCATGAAGAGCCATGGTGGTACAGTGGTTAGAATGCAGTATTGCAGGCTAATTCACTCACTGCCAGCAGTTCGATCCTGACCGGCTCAAGGTTGGCTCAGCCTTCCATCCTTCCGAGGTCAATAAAATGAGGATCCAGATTGTTGGGGGCCATATGCTGATTCTGTAAACTGCTTAGAGAGGGCTGTAAAGCACTGTAAAGTGGTATATAAATCTAAGTGCTATTGCTGTTCCATTGCTCATGTTCAGTCCTGATGTTCCTTGGAGCCCAAAAGGACTTGAGGGGTAATCAGAGGAGGAAAGTGGGAATAATAGAGTGCAGGGGCCGAATAATGACTTATTATGGAATTAGCTTCAGTAATAACATTACAGTTCAAAACAGAGATCTCAAAAAGGAGAGAAAATGTATTTGCAGTTTTGGTCAAACACACTGTAGCGATAAGTTGAAATAGAAAGCCCCACAATTGTGGCATTATACAAAGCTCCATGTGGCTTATAATAATATTTTTTTGAAAGAAATTGGAATATACAAACAAATAAAAAAAATAAGCTGCAGCATTTGGTCTATTGTTACGTGCTCAAATTACAGAAAGTGGTCACTTCTTTATTTCACAACCTCTTGATGACAGGTGAGTCATTTGATTGTGAGCTCTGGCTGCCTGCGCTGGAAAGAAAGCTTAAATATCTGCAAAGGAACACAGGGCTGATTTTGAGAATAAAAATGGAATGGGGGGCTGTTAAGGAAGACAGATATGAGAAAGCAATTCAGGGAAACTTGCAGGAAAAATTACACCAGGAGTCTGAAAACTTGACCCTTTTATGACTTGTGGATTTCAACTCCCAGAATTCCTCAGCCAGCTTGCCTGGCTGAGGAATTCTGGGAGTTGAAGTCCACAAGTCATAAAAGGGCCAAGTTTGAAGACCCCTGGATTACACAATCCTCAGAAAGAAGAAAGTGTGAGAAAAACACTCAAAATAACCCCACGTTCATTTTGATTAGTGTAGGATGGGACAGAGAAATTTGGATAAGTTTTCAGGCTTCTGATTTAGTTTTATATTTTACATATTTAAAGAATGTCTGACCCTAGAACGATTTATAAAATAAAACAGACCGATACAAACAATTTAAAAAAGAAATAAATGATGCATGACTGGAAAAGAAAGCATATAAGACAACAACAAACTTTTTACAAATGCTCACCCATCAACCTTGGCCCAAAGCCTGGGAGTATAGCCAGGTCTTCAGTGCCTTTCAGAATATCATAAGGGTGGAAATCATATAAATTTCTGGAGGAATGCAATCCCAGAGGATAAGTTTTGCAATGAAGAAGACACCTGCCACTTCTTCTACTACCGGTATTCTACTTGCCTGCAACAAAGAGGGTTCCTGGAATTCCTGTTCTGATCTTTTGGGTTTGGAATATCTTGAGGGGCTGACAATATAAACCATATCAATTGTGATGGAATATTATCCATTAATGGAATATTCAGTTCATGTGTTTATGGTGTAATTATGATTAAACATAGTGGTTTTACTCATCCATTCTGCAAATTTTCCTTGTCTATCAGGGAAAATCTATCCCAAAGGAACTTGACACCAGAGGTGAATAATGACTATGATAAAGATAAATTTTAAGAGTCATTGATGGGTTTATAGATTTGTTGCAGGTAGGTATAATTGGGGGAGCCAAGTTAAAATTTCCATTTAACCATAATGTTCCCTGGAATACCTTTGCAAGGTTCTTATGAGAATAAAAGGAAGAATGGAGAATGCTTCCTTGAATTCCTTGGTGGAAAGACATGATGTGAAGGTTTATAAATCAATAATACCAAATTAAAACTTGTCTAAGGTTCTAAGTCAATTAATTTCAAATTGAAATCTATTCGGAGATAATGATGGATGTGAGAGAGAAGGCTTGCCCACCAGCACCTTTCTTCTTTTGTAAAACCTGGGCTGAAAGAAAGTTGTGTATGTGTTTCTGGAGGCATTTTCACACAAGTAAAGGATTAAACTGTTTCTTTGAAGTGGGTTCAATAACCTTTCCCAGACTAAGGATTACGCGTGCACTTTGGGTAGCAGGCCAGGAAGCCATATTCTAAAAAGAAGCCAACGAAAGCAGGACAATTTCTATGTTTGGTTTGACTTCATCTCCATGTCTATTGAAATAAATTTCAGTACAATTAAGATAACTATTCTTCAATCACATACTTCATAATGTCTCCATTCTGTTACATCTGGTGAGCTTTTGAGATCTCTGGGAGGGAGATGGAACAAACTCTTGACACAGGGCTTCATGGTGTTTATTTTCATCTTGTCCCAAAATGAATTCAGAATTAGTAGCTTGGAAAAGCCAAGGACAGAAGCACGAAAGACATTACAGTGGGGAGGAAAGCAAAAGAAAAAAGAAAAAAAAAGAAAGAAATCCAAGTCCAAGCTAAGAATAAAAAAAAAAACAGAATTTGCAAAGAACAAGTGTGAAAAGGAATCTAAAATACACACATCCCAGACTTAGGAATCGAAAAAGGATCAGAAATTGAGGAAAGAACATAAGAAATATTTCAACTATGGATTGTTCCACCCACTCCCAGACCAAGGAATCTAATTTGCTTAGAGCAGCGGTTCTCAACCTGTGGGTTGCGACCCCATTTGGGGTCGAACGACCATTTCACGGGGGTCGCCAAACAACGCAGTCTGCCATTTTCCCCCCTTTTCCTTAGCTGTGCTACGCCATTCTTCCCCCTTTTCCTTAGCTGTGCTACTCCCTCTTATTCTATTGGCTTTTGAAAGCCAATAGAATAGACTCTCTTGAATAGAGTCTAATTCTATTGGCTTTCAAAAGCCAATAGGAATTGTCCAGGCTGTCTCTGCCCTGCTGAGCCCGCCAAAAGTCCCAGCCTGCAAACGGTGCTGCAAGTTGTCTGCAGCGAAGGTGAGTGGTCCGGAACTTTCCACCCCTCCCATGCGCGGCGCAATTCGGATTCGCGGCCTGAAAAAGGTTGAGAACCGCTGGCTTAGAGGAATCTACACTCCTGTGTAGATTTTTAATCTCAAGGATCTTGAACTTAAAATTTGGGATTTCTTGACTGATTGGTGCATGCTTTTGCCATTTACCTTCAATTTATGCCATCCCTATCCATATATGAGTTCTTTAGAACTGATTAGGCAAAATGCAGCACACAAGAATCTTCTTGTGAAACAAGTCATTTTTTTCTTCATAATATAATCAGGGATATTAGGATATTAGTTGTTCTACAAGGCTGAATGTTTCATTCAGACAACTGTGCAAATAGCATTCAGCTAATGCATACGTCCAGAGCTTCTGAGATCCAGCTTCTAAGGAAAATGGAATATAGTGAATTGCCTTATGACCCAATTGCTCTTCCATTCTGAGATTAATTATCTCCCTGCTTGCAATAATATTGCTTCTGCTACTATAATAGTGTCCATAACCTAAACAGTAGCCAGGTTGTAGCTATAACTATATTCTCCAAAGAATTCATCAAGGGCTTCAATTAAAACATAGCTGGCCGTCTCTCATGACTAATAAAATCAGGATTTTTTCCAGTATCTTTGCTTCCTCTCCGCCTTATGGAAATCTGCATCAGGTGAACAAATCCCAGATCACATCATTCTCTTCCTGTTGGGTAGCCTTGAACCACCATGAAACTTTTCAGTAGCCCCCAAATTGCCTGATTCCATCTTTGTTTGTGAGACATTTTTCTTCAAAAATCTCCAACACTACTACCGGTATCAGCCTTTCCAACTTCTCTTTCTCATGAGTGTGTGTGAAACCCCATCCATTCTTTTCTTAGCTACAGTTTTTCCAAAACTCTGAAATGATCAGCCATACATTTGTACAGCTGGAAGATCACATTGCAAGATGACACATGGTGTTCCCATTCCCCATTTTGTCTCTATTCGGAGTCTGATTTTCATAGCAAGGGTATATTTTGTGTAACCTGGCTTGCAGGGCCCAAAATAGTAGATAAGAGTTTTCTGTATTCAATCCCCATGAAAACAAGCTTCCTTAAGACCCCTTCTAATACGGTTCTTCCTTTTTGGATGAAGAGTCTTCTGAGGGAGCCAGGACTAAACTCTGACAGTCCCAAAATACTCTGGTGCATAAAAATTCCTCAGGAAATATACAAAAGCTGGTCTATTAGCAGATAATTCAATGTAGGAAAGGTTACTTGAAAGTAAGAAGTTCTAGTTTATATGCTGGGATGGGAAGTAGCACTCTGTAGTTACTTTGACCTTGGAAAGAATGTAATATTTCCTTTCTACAAGTGCTTCTGAGTCAACTGTACAAAGCCTAATTAGTGTAGCTTCACAGAATCACCTCCCTACCCCCACCTCTCCATTATTAGCTCTTCAGGGCAGGGAATATGTTTTATGTTTGTAAGCTATAAGCTGCACCTAGAAGCATAGGAAATGTCCACTGGTAGAAGCATATATTTTGGACCTACCATGTAAGGGCAGCCCAATGCTGCCTGAAATATTGCTCAATTGGATTCAACCTGAATAAATCGTTTCAGATAAATTCAGTTAATTGGTGTGGACTTAAGTGTGAAAACAGCTCTATCTTCTGAAGCCATGTAACAATAACTTGTTCAAGGATTGCTATTATATAATTACCTTCAGTCAATGAATAGAGAAGAGTGGAAAGTGAAAACCAATTATGTTTGACTATACTAATTAACTGTTATCTAAATGTTCACATTTCTTGTTTCCTAAACTTTCTAGCACACCACAAATACAAAACATAATGAAGTACAGTTCGGCACTGGGAAGCTCCCATTTTGGAGTCTGGGTTTATGACTAGCCATGTAATCCCTAGAGAACATTTATTGGGAACAGGGAAAATATAATTAATTAGCTAGTTAGCTAGTGATATTGGATAGTTCACTAGATGTAGAAATTCTGTATACAGCTAACATGATATGTTGCTTTTGCATTAGATCAGGGACTGGGAACTTTTTGCCTATGCTTTTGAAAAGAATTTTGGCCACCAAGGGTGTAGGAGATGTGGTGGTGACATAAATGCAAGGGTGGAATTTTTCAGCTTTTCTCCTCCCCTCCACTCCCAGTTTCAGTGTGATAAATGCGTTAAGCCTCTATTTTACTAAATTATTTTTTTTGTTTCTTGGTATAGGAATTGCTCTGTATTGCAAGGAGTCAATCTTAGATGATTTAGCAGTAAAAAAAAAGAGAGAAAGGGTGCTCAAGGGTGCAGCATTGCCTGCAAGCTATGGGTTGTCTTCTCTAATATAACCCTATCTGACTGCATTAATCTAACTAATTCTTTTTAAAAACTATATATGTCATTAGTTGCATTGCCATATTTAAGGGACAGAAAAGTTTAGAGATCAATTATGCCTTGCAACAAACCACTTCCATTTGCCAGTAATTCCATTCATTGGCTCATGTACCCACACAAACCAAACAGCAGAAACTTCTGTTTCCATTTTCCCCAATCTGGTGTTGTTCTGAAAACCTTGACTACATGTCCTGAGCCATTCACCTGGTCACCTGGCATTAGAGGCATCAGCAAACTGATCACTTATTTTTTGGTGTGATACCCCCAAGCATCCTGCACAAGCTCCCTCCATGGAGTGAACTGGAATACCCCTGAGTATAATCACCTGAGCAGCCATTTTTATTTGGGGGGGTGACACACATTAACTCATGAAAGCAACTCTTTCTTCACCTTTTTAAATGGGGAGATGGAGGGAGGTCAGCCATGTGGCTGGTCAATGGCCAACCCCATTGAACCAAAGCCACTTTTCTTTCTCCTTTTTGAAGCTGGGGAACAAGTGACAAATGGGGCTCTCTGTTCTTGGATTGTTCACATTTGATCTCTGGCACTGAGCTGCAGTTTAGCAAGGCAGCTAATCCAAGGACCTTCTTTTTACAAATGTACCTCATGTTATCTGAGATTTGGCCTCAGCTTCTTTTGAAATACCCCACTGACTGGCCTGGCCCTAGTTTATTTATTTGTATCCTGCCTTTATTATTTTTACAAATAACTCAAGGCAGTGAACCTAGTCAACACATCTTTCTCCTCCTATTTTCCCCATTACAATAACTCTGTGAGGTGGGTTGGGCTGAGAGAGAATGACTGGCCCAAGGTTGCCCAGCTGGTTTTCATGGCTAAGGTGACACTAGAATTCACAATTTTCTGGTTTCTAGTCCGGTTCCTTAACCACTAGACCAAATACTGAATGCTGTGATTCCATTCTTTTTTGAGTGTTACAGATGTCATTGGTATCGGCTTTACATGAACACACTATGCACCCATTTTATAACAGATATAATTAAGGCAAGAAAGTTTCATAGGCTAATAGATGTTACAGCAGTCAAGATAACAGTACAAAATAATGATAGGTATCATTTTGAATGGATTAAATTCCATAAATATTTACAATGATAGGTTTAAATTGTATTTTTATCAGCCTTTATAGCCTAATGCAATAAAAGTCCAAATAACAGTAAATCTAAAGATATACATCAGTTTAACAAATGAATGTTGTGATTATCTTTTGTTGTATATTATTCCTCTTGAGGGATTCATTAAATTTAGCATGCCTTTCAGAGTAGAATCTATGGCTTAATTAAGCTTTGCAAATATAAAAATTGAGACCATGCACCCTGCGTGGTGAAGGCTATTGTTGGGGGGAGGGTTAATTCTGCTTTCATAAAAATTATACTAATGAATGTAACACTCAGGCATCCATGCCACCATATCATAAGCTGAAGTCTGGACGATGCTCTTCTCTTTGAGATCAAGCATCATTTTTCTATGTTCTTTAAGTCTAATAAAACAAGTTATCAGGACTCTTTGATACTGAAGCAATCTAGTTGTTTGCAAAAAAAGAGACATCATAATAACAAACAACTTTTATCAGAAATATTGCGAAGGATTAAGGTAAACTAATAGTATAATTAAGTTGCACTTTTTTTAAAAAAGAAAAAGATGATGGCAAATGCCCCAAATGTGGGTCTGTTTGAATTGTATGCCAGCAAGGTCTAACAAGATAAAATTGGTAGCTATAATTAAAGGAGTTATATAAACATATACAATAGGACTTAGATCTACAGATGAGGCTTAGAACACTAGAAAGACAGAAACAGGTTTTTCAGATTATCTCAAACACAAATGAACAGAGCATTTTGTCATGTCTCTAAAGTCACACAACTCTGTCTGCCCTGTCCTTGCTGCCATCTATAATGTAGGACTAATAGCAGAGCCTTCCTTGGTTGTGATGGCTCCCCATGGGGCTGATGGAGGACACTCCATGTATACAAGAGAGCCCTTGCTTAAGGTGTCATACTGAACAGGGTGACAAAAGAGTCTCTGGGGGTGTAGGCAAGGGTTTTGCTGAGCTTCAAAGAGGTGCTTCACCTTTAGTGAAGGTCTGTGCAAAGCATCCCTTTGATATTGTGTCGTGAACCAATGTCCTCCCTGCCCCCCTCCACTTCTAAAATTGAAGCGAATGGGTTGTGTTATTTCATTTTGAGGCTTTATCCAACAGTTCAATAGCCAGAAGAGGCTGACAGATGAGGCCTCAAGGTGACACCTTGTCAAGGAGAAGAGCCTTGTTGAGGAGAATTGCATTGCCTCTTCACCTCAGTGTGGAGAATTGTATCATTGCCTCCATGGTACAAAGGCCTTACTGAGGTTAAGCCAAGCCCCCTTGCATAAGCCTACTAAATACCTGACCCCTGAGGTGCTGCTGGCTAATATATCCAGAGTCCCATAAGGAGGAAAGCCTCCAAATTCAATGTTACACTTCTTTTAAAAAAAATATCAGCAGGGGTATATTTTGCCATGTTCTCCTGTCCTCTCCCATTTTTTGTCTAGAGAATTTTTAGGGGAGAAAATGAGGATTCCAGGTGTAACTCTAGGTTTGTTTTGTGACATACTCAAATACTTTTCAAAATTAAAAGAAATGTAATGGAGAACTACTGCCATTGGAGAGTGAAGAAGGGAAAGGGAGAAGAAATATACCAGATGTACAAAAGAGGAAAGGATGGAGATTAATCTTAACCTGAGGTTGCCTCAGTTCCACTATTCCTCAGGCCATATTTTTTCTCCTCCAAGAACAAGAGTAGCTGTTCCTCAGTTTTGGTATTAATGCAGTGAGGCCTGCTGAGTCCTCTGAGGCAAGACTTTGCCAAGTGAGTCCATAACAGGGCCAGATTCACATGCCTTACGGCTCCATTTGAATAATCTGCGACTCTCTAGATCAGGAGTGTCCAACCTTGGGAACTTTAAGACTTATGGACTTTAGCTCCCAGTTTTCTGGCTGGAGAATTCTGAGAGTTGAAGTCCACAAGTCTTAAAGTAGCCAAGGTTAGACATCCCATCAGCTCCAATCACCCTTGCGAAGATTGAAGGATGAAAGGATGATCTATACTTCATCAAGACAGAAGGAACTATCCGTCATCCCACCCTACTGTTCAAAACTTTCTAAAACTCTTGAATGTTAAAGCAGCATGATATGGGTCGTGCTTTAATATAGGAGCTTATAGTGTTGCCTTTACTGCACTTATCATGGGGATTCAGGGGCAAAACTATCCTACCTTGTTAGCATAGGACAACCCTTTTTCCTGTGGGACACCTATCTTACATGGGGATGAGAACTCACACAAGGAGGCCCTTCAACAATGCTAAAGCAAAGCCCAGAATTTGTTAATAGACTGAAGGCGAATAGACGTGTCCCAGGAAAATGTTGCAGGATCCAATCTGGGTCAGTCACCGGGACCAGGGGTTTTGCCTTCCGAGCTTTTGGACTCGTGCTGGAGCCCACTTTCAAGGAACTTCTCTCTAGTGGAGTATAATAGAGTTGGTAGCAGAGTTGGTATCATAAGCAAGGATAGCAATATGTCCTAAAAGTTATTGGACAATATTATCTTAAGCTAGAAGGAAATCCTGACAGGGACTCTTTTTCAGTACTTTTGGCTATGCAATCTCCAAATGTCTTCACTGAAAAGAGATTTTTGAATCTCTTCTTACTGGGGATAAATAAGAACTTGAAATAGAAATAATATGTGTTTCCCTCCCTTTCATAAATCATTGGTGCAGTGGTTGGATTCAGCCAGTTTGCACCACTTCAACAGAAACAGTAGCTAATTTTTTGTTGCCCAGGCCCAGAATGGACTTCCGGAAGCAGCATCCACGCAGAGAACCGGTTGTTCACATATTTGAATCCCACCACTGCACTGGTGTATTATTTCATGTAACTAAGTGCTTTAATAAAGAAATGACAGATCTGCCACTGGCTGAGGAAAAGAAACCCACGCTGTAATTTTTGTCTTGCAGGCAAACAAAGGGTTCAGTAGTGTAAATAATGCTTGTTTCAACTACTTTCCGTATTCATCTTATTTGCAGCGTTGAGGCAGTTGAAGCCTCCTGGGGACTCTGCTTGCCGGAGGAAAGCTGAAGTGAACTCTAAATGGGTATTTTGTTTTCTAGTTAAATGTTTTTTTTTTTTAAATAAACTTGCCTTCCAAAATAATTACCAGCCTTTCCGAGCTTTATAGAAGTTGTCAACACTCAATGATTCTCTGACATTTTTTTCTCCTAACCATAATGCACTTTGAATCTGCAAAGCAAATAATTAAGATTTACTTAAAAACAGCTCATTAAATTGACCTTGCAGATCCTCAGTGATAGAAAATTATATTACGCATCAGCTGAGCCCTATGATACACAGCAAAAGCTCTTGGTGAAAAACGGGAAATGTTCTGTTCTTATTGCAGCTATGTGGATATGTTTGATCAGAATTTCTACATCCTAAATCAGCACAACAAATAGAAATTGTAGAAAATCTTTTTAGAAGGTACAAGGTTGGGAACTCAGCCTAATTTTTTAGAACTATTCCCTCCACCGTCCTTCTTTTTTTCCTTTAAGGGAAGATTTAATTCATGAATTACTTTCTATGTATGGAAATGGTAAGATAAGGTTTGCCCTTCACCTTGCGCTCTATTTAATAATATATCCTAGGGCCACACGCACACATTTATTTACAATTGAAAGCTCCACGTTGCTTTCCACAATCACTCACTCTAATCATCCTCTCCTGCCAACACTAAATATAGATAATTAAAACAAAAGGAAAGGAAAGCCACTGAAGGGGGAAAAAAACCAGAATAAAAATTTGGCCTATGAATCTTTTAGAATACAACATTTTAAACCTCCACATTCAATATTTCTATCCAAAATGACATTTTTACAGGGAAGGAACAATTATTGAAACACTGTTAATACAGCTAATAAATTGTGACTGGACATGAGTAAATTTATCTTGTACTTGGCAGGTTTTTCACAGCACCTTATGGTATCAAATTTTCACCCTGGACAATTTCCACACTACATGCCACTGATCAAATGAATATGCATTTCCATTTTTCTTTTCATTTTTTTATTTATCTACTTACATCTTTATTTATTTCTTTAAACAAGTGCAGTAGCTAATGATGTACAAACCACAATAAGCTTCATTTTTAAAAAAAACCTGGGGGTGATTTTTCTCAATTTTTCAAAAACTTTCAACCAAAGGATCCAGCTAATTGGGCATCACAATCAATATAATAATTTCTGCCAACTCTTCCAATACATTCCATAGCATTTGCAATTTGTGTTATGCCACTTTATCAAGTGCAGAACCACATGCAAATTATCTTCATGGTCAATTCCTCCTTACCTGTTGGAGATGATTTGAAAGAGTTCCAGGGATCAAATCCAAATTTCTTTTCCCACAGTTTTGCTAACATCAAGACAAATTCTCATTCTTTCTATAATAATTTTGTGTAACATTGATCAGGTTACTCTATTATTGAATGAAGTATTTATCCAAATTTGACTGACCTTGAAAAAGTGAAGAAGGATCAAGCCTGGTTAATATTTAAATAGGAAACCATCAGAAAGCCCAAGGTTATAATCTAGATCAAGGCTGTCCCACCTTGGCAACTTTAAGACTTACGGATTTCAGTTCCCAGAATTCCTCAGCCAGCCGTGCTTGTGGGAGTTGAAGTCCACAAGTCTCAAAGTTGCCAAGGTTGGACACCCCTGGTTTAGACCATAAGGGGAAAAAAATATCCTGGAAGAAGGCATGCATAAATAAGAGTACCCAAGGAGGTGGTGTGAACAGTATCCAAAAGGTGGGCACAATTGGTGTGATCAATGCCTCAACTGTTTTTATGTGTATAAAAAGTGTGTGATGCATATTAATCAGTACTGTTGCCAAAACTACATGGACAAATCCATATAGACATTAGCTGGAATCAACTCAAGGGACTCTCTCTTTATATATACATCTTTCTTCAAATGTTAGTGGTTTTCAAGAGTGTTAGATATTTTGATTACATTATGAATTTGACTCATTTGAAACCAACTTGGTACCTCTGATCATTCTTTTTTTGTGTGTGAAATATATGCAAAGATGGAGTCTCTGTTTCAGTCTCTAATTCCATGTTTTCCAACCTTGTTAATTTCCAGGTGTTAGGAATTAAACTCCCAGAATTGCCATCAATGGCCATACTGGCTGTTGAATTCTGGGATTTGAAGTCCACACACCTGGAAGTTGCCAAGGTCGGGAAATGATGCTCTAATTATTAAAATCTCATTCTTTGTATTGAACAACTTCCCCTCCCCCTTGCTTAAAAGGAAAACAATCAAGAAATGGAAAAGAAGAAAGGTCAGGGTGATGAGCAAGTAGGCACCTCTCAGTTTCCAGCTTTTCTGATAAATTTTGTCTGAGGACAGGCAGAATGGCATGTAAGATTGATGGGTGCTCTGTTTTGCAAGAATGACAAGTGCAGACAAATCCAAGCCTTACCTTTTGGGTGCATAATTTACTATCTACCTACGAGAGATGTGCAGAGCATCAGGGGGAGGGGGGCTTTGCTCAATGAAGCTTTGAGTGAAACTGCCCCTCCAAGCATATTTGCTACTGTCAGTCAAGGTAAGTAAGCTTGGTGACACTGAGGCCACTGTCCCCCGCACACACTTAAAGCAAAATGAAGCATCATAACAGAGTGCTGGCTTCAATGCTAAAGTAAGGCTTTGAGGTAGAGCGTGCCAGCTTGACATACTCATACCATCTACCCCTCCCCCGCCCCCTTACCTGTTCCTATCTCTCTAATTAACTTTGCCTTCCTAGTCTACCCATTAGCTCTCATGGCAATAAATACAGCATTCTGTATTTATAAAGGCAGTAGGTCTGCCCATAAATAAATAAATCACAATTCCTTCTGATGGACAATCTGGCTGCTCCATTCTGATCAGAAGCCTGGAGAAGGTGTAGAAAGAGGGGCACTTTGCACAGCTAGCTTATATTGCAGAGGGTTTGGGACTGCAAGATGATTTTTTTATGAAGCCCATAATGTTTTTGAATGGTGTCTTTCTTCCAAAGTTTTCATGATGAGAATCCCATGAGCAGAGGTTCAGATATTCAGCCTATCTGAAAGAAAAACTCGTTTTGGTAGACATTTGGGAAAGGGGGATCAATCTTAGCTTTGGTACCCCCTTCCAAGAGTGGCCACAAAGTCATTATGGAGAAAAGAGATTCATGGGAAGACACTTATGCTTGCTTCCTATCATGCCACTGCCCTGCTCGGGTTGGCAGGCATGACCAGAAATGACTCAGGTGCAGGGGTGAGGACCAGTTTTGAAATTTGCAATTTAATGTGGGCACATCCTTTTCTTCCCATGCTCTACCTCTACAGCCAAAAAGCAGGGAAGACAGCAGAAACCGTGAAGCAGGGGAAACACTGTTAGCAATGCCTCCCTCAGTGGAGGATTCCCCTAATCTTCACTGAGTCGGCCCGTCTGATGCAATCCGCAGCAAGCTCCCTTAGAGAGTGCCAGGGAAGGTTTGTGCTGCAGACAAAAGACACGCCAGAAAAGGGAAGACAGATATGCCACTTAAATTAAATAGGAAATGAATTGGCCAGTGTGCTGGCTTGTCTGCTGAGACAAATCATAGACAACATGTCTCTCAACAACAGAACTTATTTGTTTTCTCTTGCCAACAGATTCATCACTGCCCAGGCAAAACAGGCAAAATACATTAGTGTCATGGTAAACTGATAAAGAGAAGTGCCTCAATCTAGCATCCTCCGTGGCGAAAGTCTTTGGGCTGTATTGATCCGTGTTCTATAAATCTTGTTTTCTGTCTGCAGAAGTGAATCAGAAGTGACCCTTAAGGTTAACAAACATTGTAATGCCTTTCAGCTGGGGCGGATGTCTATGCGTGCCACACATTGTATTTGGTCAAGTCCCATCCTGTCATTTTGCTGCCAAGGAGATTAACTAATTGTTGGCTATCATAAGACAGTGTAATGGAAGCAGAGAAATCCAACCATTGTTGCTTCCCCCCCCCCGCCCGCCCTTTACCTACACCCACCCCAGAAAATCTCTTTTTTAGCCTTAACAAGCACTCAAAGCCATGTAGCGGAAAACAAGCTATGAATTAGTCAGCAGGAGTCTTTGCTGAAATTCGTGGAACTTTATATATAATTGGAATGCCATGGTCTTTAGATACCCTGAAGCAGACCTGATTAAGATGCTGCACTTCTGCTTTGATAAACTTCCAAAATTGAGTCCCTTCTTTATTTACGTATTTATTCTGGCTTACTCAGCCTTTCAATCACAGAACACTGTTTTCTTCATCAAGAAGAAAGCCTACTTATCAAGCCTTTCCTCACAATCTAGCTGTAAAGAGAAACATGGAAAGCAAAATGCCTTTCTCCTCTTTATTTGTTCAATTTAGATCCCATTTGCTCGCCAAAGGGTGCTTTAAAAAGTCAGTAATGGTGAAAGATACCCTGGCACTTCCAAAGTTCAATCAAAATGTAAGAGTAGTAAAACTCTATGGAAGCAGCCATCTTTTTATTCCATCATATCTTACAAATGCTATCACAACCAGGAGGCATTTCTGCCTACTCACCCATTTCCCAAGCATGCAAGGGCTCTGGGATGTAGAACAGAAGGGTTGTTGGGCTCTGAACTAAGCCACATGTTTTACTTCAAAGATTTTTGCATAGTATTCAAAACATAGAAACCATCCCCGGGTCCACCTATAAACATCAGCATTTACAATCTTCCAGGGTTTTTTTTTCTCTTACCATCCAGCCTCCCCTTGGAAGAAGGATGAATCCTACCACAAACCCTACACATGTACTTTGGGTATTTACTGCAACCTTAATCATAACAAGTCAACAGCTGAAGACAAAGGCTTAGATCAGGGGTCTTCAAATTTGGCTCTTTTATGACTTGTGGACTTCAACTCCCAGAATTCTTCAGCCAGCGTGCCTGGCTGAGGAATTCTGGGAGTTGAAGTCCACAAGTCATAAAAGGGCCAAGTTTGAAGACTCCTGGTTTAGATGAAGAAAAATGGTTTTGCCTGCAAATAGAAGCCCCAAAAGATATTCCCAAGCTTGTACCAAATTTTGAAAAAGTGATTTTCTCAAATTCCCACCAAATGCACTTCAACAGGGGAAGTAAGGAGTAGAAGAGACTTTCTTGAAGAAATATGCTGACATGTCGCTCACACGTCCTAAATTAGACAGTGTGGCAGACAAGCTACAGTACTTCAGATGTTGCAGAATTACAGCTCCTTCCTGCCCAAGCCAGTATTGCCAACAGAAAGGAATGCTGGGAGTTGTAGTTCAGCACTAATTGGAAGCTTACAGATTCTTTATTCATCATGTTAGACTTATAGCTGATAGTTATTAGCTGAGCTGATAGCCCAGAAAGAAATTATTAGCCAAAGGAATTACTGCAACTGTATGTTGCCATAACCAACCAGAATCCAATGTCCTGCTACAACATTCTGGACAGCTGAAGTTCCCATTCTGGACAGCTGGCGTTCATTTGATGGCAAATGAACGCCAGCGTTTGTAGACAGATAGCCCACGAGCATGATCTGTCCATGGAATGTTAAAATAATCTTGTCACAACTACCCAGTGAAAATAAATATTGAGGATGAACCTCATCTACCCAGAATTGAATTCTGGACAGGAAGTCCAGAGGAGCAATCTTTACAAATGGAGGCCAGCCTGCCCAACATAAATGAACCCCGGCCGTTATCTCCTTCCCCATCAGGCTCTCTGCCCTTGGCACTAATTATTAAAACTGGATGAAGTGTGGCTGCCGAGGGATTACCTTGCCCTGCTCTTGTTGTGGCATCACCATTGACAATATCGCCAAAGCAAAACTCTGAGAACCCAATGGTGCGAGGCCACACTCCACCCCTCCCTGCCTGAGACATGGAAAGGTCAAGCTGCTTCCCCCCGCCCCCGCCCCCGTTTTCTATGCATGTCATTCTCGATATAGCAACAGAGAACGCTCATGGAAAACAATGTAAGCAAACGTCTCCATGAGACGTATAGTCACCTGATCAAAAGGCAATGTTGAAAAACAGTCCTAATGACTGTCTCTTATGCATCGGTGCACCTCCTAATGAGCTGCCGGGAAAGGCTTTGCAAAGCTTGGCGGGGAGAGAGGGAGTGAGAGAAAAAAATGTGAGTAGCCCAGGAACTAACTTCCCTGCTGTGAGCCTTGCCTTTTGAGGAACAGGGAGCCCTGGCTTGGGGCTCCTAATGAGCCAGCTGCAGGGAGGAGATCCAGACCAGCAGTAGATGCCTGGCATTCCACCTGCCTGCTTTCACCTGAAGCTAGCTGTGCTGCGGCACCTCTGCCTTTCAGTAATTCGGATTATGGATTGTTTTGTCCCCTCTCTTTCTTCAGTGGCAAGGATAAGCATCCTGCTTTCCCCCCAGAGGAATGAGAATAGCCCTGCAGTCCTCTCACTCACTTTCAGCTTTAGCAATTTGCCCTCCACCATGTCATCTTCTGAGCAACCTGGATTTCTCTCCTCTCTTTGTAACTGCAAAGCCCAAGCCCCAAGAAACAAATATCTTGAAATAAACCAACCAGCCAAATGTTCTTTCTCAAACACAGAGCCAGCCATCTGCTAGTGTCTAAGCGGAAGTACAGATGGCACGAAGAGGGGAGAGGGTACGTTTGAAAAGGCAACTTTGCTCCGGCGGCATTATCCAAAAGCCAAAAGGCAGCAGGAGAAACCGATTAAACATTTGCTCAACTCCAATGGTGAGAAAGAACAAATCTATAAACAGAAGTGACCGGAGTCTATACCTTTCAACCCCTCACCAATCTCATCACAGATTCAGGTGATCCTTCAGTCCTCCAGGGATTTGTTAAGGGTTTATCTGCTCTGTTAATATTTTGTTAGGCAGTGGTAGGCCTGGGATGCGAGAGGCTGGCTAAAACTGATCGGCTTGCGAGAGCTTAACAATGCGCAGCTGTACCGACTAATCCATGGGTTCTTTCTTCCAGCCCCACCCATCAAATACTGAAGATTCTATCCCACCCATTGTGATGTCATACAGCTCCTGCTCAACTGACACAGCTGGCAAGTTTCACGGTTTGCACAAAGCCATTGCATGATGTGGTTGCTATTTTTTTATAGGAATCAACAGCTGTTGAAAAATATGAGTTTTTTTATGAGTTAGCATTTTGTGTCTGAACCTATCTATTGCAACTTATTAAACAAGCTGTAGCTTCATCGAATATGTAGGCCCAACCTGTGAAGAAATATTAAGGAAGTAAGAAATTGCGGAGGCTACTTATTTCTTCTAGTGCGTATATATACAGTGCTTTTTTTCTTAAAAAAAAAAAAAGGTGCCAGAACTCACACACGTCTTGCCTACCCTATAAGGTTCCATCCAAAAAAGGTGCCGGAACTCCGTTCTGGGCATTCTGTGAGAAAAAAAATGTCTGTGTGTATGTGCGTATATGTGTATAGTGTATATATATATTACATTCAGTCTTATGTAGTGGCCCAAGGCTTGCAGCAACAATGTGTGTCTAGCCACATACAAAAAATATGTAGGAACAAAACAAAATAAACCAAACCAAATCAGTCAGTCAATCAATCAGCCAATCAATCAATCAATCAAAGGCCTCCTTAATTTACAGCATCATTTATGCGTGTTTGTATGTTTGTGTGTGAAGAGACAGAGAGAGAGAGAGAGAGAGGATAGAGATAGATACATAGGTATGATGATGATAGATACAGAGAGAGAGAGAGAGAAAAGCTTTTTCTTGATATGGAGATGCTTATGCTTTTAATTGATGTTGTTGAGTGAGTTTTTTAAATCTAAATGTATCCTTTATCATGATCATCTTTATATATTTGTTACTATAGGCTATTGTTAATCAACAACATATACACCTGTGGTAATAAATACATCAAGAGGTAGCATGGCTCCAGAGACATCAGTGGCAAAATGAGAAACAGTCCTGAGCAGTAGCAACCACTCAACCTGCATCACTGTGTAGCAGGGGTGTCAAACTCACAACGTCACATGATGTATCATGACGCATCTTGGATTTTTCCCCATTGCTAGAGCTGGGGTGGGTGCGGTTTTGGCATGACGCATCTGGCCCACGGGCCGGCAGTTTGACACCCTGTTGTGGAGGATTATAATATCCAGCTTTACAACTTCCAAGTGGCCATACTGACAATACAGAATCCTCCCCCCATAATTATTCCAGTTGATTATCATGACAAACCCCCAAGTACTAGTATAAAAATAATTTTTCTCTTGCCCCTCAAAAAAAAAAACCTTCTCTCTTTTTCTCCACTTTTTCTTTTCTTGAAAAAGAAACTGGGTCTCTTTTTTTTTCTTTCTTTCATTTTTTTCTTTCTACAGGGAAGTAACTCTGGTTGTTAGCATTGTCCGACTTCCATCCAATCTCCAACAAGACTTGTTTTATGGAGTAATGGGAAACTCTGACATTCTGGTATGTTTTTACTCTCTCTTCCATAATGTTCATCTATCACAGGGCTCTAAATTCCAAACTCTTTTTTGACAACTCCCTAGCTCTTCACCAAAAGAAAAAAAGATACAATTTCCAATTCTGCAGAGTTGGTTTCGGAAGGAAACAGTGACTGAAACAGATTGGTGGCATCTGCCCAGAGTTTAACTATTTTTTTTTATGATTGCTGGATAAATATAAACTACATTCAGACCTTCAATATCCCTTAGATCACAAGGGAGGAACAGCAGCTGAGACCCCCTTGAGACAGAGAAATCTGCCAAGTCACATCAAATCAAATCCAATTTTATTTTGATCATTGACCATATATTAAAGGCAACAAACACCACTAACAACACACAGCATAAGCAAACTTCAAATAATCACTGATCTTACTGACCAGTGTCTGATGGGTGTGGTATGCGCTCCAGAAAATCTTGGCAACTCTCAAATTTGTTTCATCATGCCCAACAGATTGAAGACAAAGTAATATAAAATGTATCAGACTGACCTTGATATTTTATTTCAAAGGAAACAGATTTTCAGAACCGATAGCCTCATAAGAGTTACAGTGGAGCAAAACCCACTGATCGTTGTTTCAATCGCCACTGAATTAGATGAGCATCGCTTCTTTACATATATTAACTTCATTTATTTTTCTCTTGTCATGGCCAGACTAAGGTACACGGAAACACTCAAATAATATCATTTTGAGAAATGCTGGAACAATTAACTGATATAAATTAGTAGCTAGCCGATTGCTACGACTCCACATTTTTATGGATTTTGAATTTTTATGTTTTTAATTGTGCATTGCCCAGAGTCACTCTCTGAGCGAGATGGATGGTCTCTTAATCTTGATAAAATAAAATAAAAACAAACAAATAGACTGATTTTGTTACTGTGCTCTGATCAATGTCAAGGGTCCTCGAACTAATCTTCAGTTTTGTACATTCAAAAAAATATGCTTACAACATCTAAAGAGAAAACATACCGAAACAATATATTATCTGTGATATTTGGATAAGTGAAACAAGTTTTCTTTCCCAATATATATATATAGAGAACCTGTGGCCTAGCGGTTAACACAGCTGCCTAAAGTGCAAGCAGCCCAGGTTCGAGTATCAGAAGGGTATGTTTGGCTGATGAGAGCTAATTAGCTCGAAATAGCTATTCCATTCTTCCTTAATTCTTTATTAGCAATCCAAATTTTAAAAAAATATATAAATGATGTTGCAGTTGCGACTGCTGCCTGTGGATGGCTCTAGATTGAGCTGATACAGGCAAAAGATTTCTTTCTCCCATATTTGGCCCGACAGGGTGTATCAAAAAAACACTCAAGGTAATTCTCCTCCCCTGTCTCTTCTCTCCCTGACACAGCTGACAAAGTGAGAAAGAGCCTGTAGCCTAGAGGTTAACACAGCTGCCTAAAATGCAAGCAGCCCAGGTTCGAATCTCAGAAGGATATGTTTGGCTGATGAGAGCTAATTAGCTCAAAATAGCTATTCCATTCTCCATTAATTCTTTGTTAGCAATCCAGATTTTATCCTTCTACTCTGGACATCACATCACAGAACTTAGGAGGTTACAACGCTAAAGGTGAGGATGTTACAACACAGCCAACCACCCAGGATGTTGCAACACAGAACTCAGGATATCACTACACTAGATCTCAGCCCATTACCCAGGTTGTTACAACACAAAAGACTCATGGGCACACAGCCAGCACCTCAGCTACTCAGGATGTTATGAAACAGTTGAACAATCCACAAACAATAACTCCAACACAGCCAACCAACCCACCTACAGCAACTAAGCCAGCACTCCACACACCCCCACCAATATTTATAGAGAGACGGCAGCTCCGATCACAATTTGCTCGCACAAGCCCAAAGCCAAAGACCCCAGCCTGAAGATGACGAGTGGGACCTCGTTGAAACGTTGCCAAGACACTCTCAATCTTTCATGGGAAAAGACCCAAATTCGCCAAGACCTACATATATATATAATCAAGTGACTGGACTCAGTATTGTTTATCTATAAGTCAGTGCAGTATTTATTTATTTAATGTAAGTTGATGTTACATTAGCCAGGAGACTACAGTGTTAATACAAAGTAGTTGTTTGGCTGCCAACAATTGCTAGTCTATTCAGTTCACACTTGTGGACTATTCAGAGTGCCCCACAGGGGGTAAATGAGCACCACACTCAGAAAAGTTCAACCGCAGTCCGCAGTGGTGGCTTTTCCCACCAGCAATGTCACCTCACATTCAGGCAGGTCCAGCACTGGTTGAATTTGTATGCCACTCAAAGCACCATTTTTCCCCACTGAAGTGGTACCTATTAATCTACTTGCATGTAACATGTTTTCGAATTGCTAGATTGGAAGAAGCTGAGGCAAATGATGGGAGCTCTCTCTGTCATGCAATGCTAGGATCTGCAGACCTACTTCAGAGTACAGACCCACTCCAGTGTCTTTTAAGCCACTGAGCCACCCTGTCTCTCACCTCATTGCAACAGCTGAATTGAAGAAGAAACAGATGTGGAAGAAAGATCTCTGAAATTTTATTGGGCTGATTTCAGATGGCTAACCTTTTATGTGGTCCCAATAATGGTCTGTACAACAATTGGACATAAGATTGGTTTTAAAGAACTTGATTGATATAGGTAAAAATTGGGCCTCTTTATGGAAGATAGATTGAATGACATCTGCTGTCCTTAGAGCATTTTGCAGAGTGTAAGTCAAATGTGGATTGCGAGATACTGAGGACTGGAGAATAACCCCAAGGTGCTTGAAGCATTTGACTTGTTCCAGACAGAAAAAAAGCTTAAAGTTCTACTCAAACTTATTGGAGTTTGTGAAAAGATAACAGCATTGTCAGCATATAAGAACATGAAGGCAACTTCGGCAGGTGATCATTTGGGTGAGAAATTTGTTTTGCTTCTTCCAGTTTCTCCAATCTAGATATAACTTTCCTTCATCCCAGATCAACATGATTCTATTTAAAAAAAATCACATGCATGGAACACAGTTTGTGCACACACTTGCCCTTGCATGGACATTTTTGTGTGCAATTTTCCTGACTTGACTTTTGTAAGCCGCTTTCCTCAATATGAATATTTATATTCAGAAGCGATTGTAGAAAGGAGCAGCAAAATTCAGAGGTATGTATTTCATAAGTCATTGCTTTGGGGTTTAGGTAACATACTCAAGAGGGCCAAATTAAGAAAAGTCCATTTAGGAGAATATTTGTAGCTCAGGGTTGAAATCAGGGGTACTCAGTGCTCTTGGAGTGCACTGATGATGTTACCTAATCTGGGTAATGAAATGTCTGCAAGAAATCAGCCAAGCCCAGAGAGCACCAAGGACCCTTCAAAATTCCATTTAAAATGCAAATCACGTACACTGAATTCTCGTCCCTAGCTCCAACTTTCTGTCATTCCTGAGGTGAAGAGCAAGCATTTGCCCTTCTCTACTCCAATAGTTTAGAAGACTGATCTGAACGGTATTCATCATCTTCCACCAACAGGGTCTGGGGTGAAAGTAGGAGGTAAAAAGCCAAGTATAATCGTGTTCAAAGCCTTCTCCTTTGTCCCTGGATTAACAACCCATACAAAGGAGTGAGGATACAGCCACATGCCATACTCACCACATTGGGCCTTTGCCTTCTCTCCAGATACTCAGGTCTCGTGTTTTCCATTGGATCAATGATTTTCAAACTTGGCAACTTTAAGATGTACAGACTTCAACTCCAGAATTCTCCAGCCAGCATGGAGAATTTGGGGAGTTGAAAATCTATACATTTTAAAGTTGCCAAGTTTGAAAAACATTGAATTAGATTTTTTCATAATAAAGTATCTAGAACAGGGGTGTCAAACTCAATTTAATTGAGAGCCACATCAGCAGTTGCCCTCAGGGGGCTGGGGGGATGTGACCAGGGTGGGTGTGGTCTACTGGGTGGGCATGGATGGAGTGGGTATGGCCTACTGGGTGGGTGTGGCCAGATCTACACCATTCATGTCAAGGGTGCCTGTGGGGGCCTGGGCAGGAGTGGGATAGATCTGAGGGTCTCTGGCAGAAGTGGGTGGGACCAGGGCAAGTGCCAAGGCATGGTCCACTGGAGGAGCCTCACTGTTCCTCTCAGGCCATGTGGGGAGGGGCTTATGGAGCTAAGACTGAATGCCTTTCAGCATAGATGGCCACCACAAAATTGTACATTGGCTCCCGGCTGGCCTGGGCCAGGGCCAAGGCAGAGGGGGCCATTCCCTCACTGTTTTCAGGATGGCTTCGTGGGCCACATGAAACCACTTCACGGGTCGCATCTGGCCCCCGGGCCTTGTGTTTGACATGTCTGCTCTAGAAGGTGGTTATTTTAAGAGTTGGAAAATGATATATGTGGAGGAAGAGAATGAGACCCAGCATTTTTAGGCTAACATATGGAGTATAAGGTCATTTGAAAGGCTGATTTTTATATACATATACATATATACATGAAACGAAGATGAACTCGCACCCTATTTTATTTTATTTTTTCTTGGGCCTTCATTATTAGAGTCTCTTGGCTAGAGCTGGTGGTTATATCAGTTAGGTACCAAGTGGCTTACCTTGGCTGGTAGCAAAATCAGTGTGTTATAACAGCTCGTCTTTATGATAATTTATGCATCTATGAACTTTATGCCAATAATTACTGCATATGTTATATGATTATTTCATAAAATTACATGGCACTGTAAAATAACTGCACATGATGTATTTAATTTTCAACTTATATCACCCCCCAAAAAACATGGAAGGAGCTACAATAATCATTATTTTCAATTTTATATACTTAAGTGGTTGTATGAAAAAGAGAGCGAGAAACCCCTTCCAAATTACATAGTTCTAATGTGTTAATGGTAGCATAACATGTCATTACATTATGCAACATAATTTCAAGGATATTATAGATGGCTAGCTTTTAGAAATTTCTTGTCCTTATTAGATGGTATTCATATTTCAAGCCACAGTTTGCTTAATGCACCTATTTAACCTTGCTATTTCTACTTACCCCTCTAGACACTTGCAGAAGTTCATGCCCAAGACCAGAACCATTTACTGGAATGCTAACTGAAAATTAACAGGCCTTCATTTCCCTGCAGTTTCTTCACTGAATGCATTCTATTCAAGTCAGGGAAATAAATGTCCCATAAATAAATAGACACCTAGTCCTCATGGAGGGAAAAGCGTCTTTAGCAACATCAACTGTATCTTATACAAAGAGCTCAGTTCCTGAGAGTAATTCAACTTTTTTTGTAATGATTCCTTGAGTCATTCCACATTTGTTCAAAAGCAAAATCCAGCTAGAACTGCAATGAGTATATAATTTCATTTATTATAAGCAGTATTATCCATCAGTCACAACTTGGCTACTTAGATGTAAATCATAAATAAAGAGTATTGATCCATTGCTTGTGGACTTTAAGTGAAATATGTGTATTTTCCCTAACTTTTGTTCAGAAATCCAGATGGAATTTGGGACTTAGCGCTCTGTAATGGGTGCTCTGACTTTTGTAGTTTAATCTCCTGTTATTGGTTTTAAAGTTGCTTTTGTTGATGATGTATTTCTTGTAAGGATTTGGATTGGGATGCCCTAAAAGGTGAGTTATACAATAATTTAAATAAACAAATAAATCTAAACAAATGGCAAAGCATATTAAAGGTCTCTGGATACCTGTAGACCCAGGATGTGAATCTGGATCTAGAGCACATGTCGTGACGTATTGTGACTTTTTTTCCCATTGCCAGCAATGGGGTAGGCGCGGTTTTGGCGTGATGCACCCAGCCCGCAGGCCTGCAGTTTGACACCCCTGATCTAGAGCATATTATGTACAGAGCTGGAAATAATGTTTCCTTCACCCTTCCCTTCTCACCACTTCTTAGCCCTAAGGATATTGAGTAAACCAATTCTTATATACTATCATTAGTGCGTTCTCCAGTCCAGGATGAGCAAAATAAGGTAGGATCAGGTTGCAAGCCAGGATACCTTCTGTAGGCAGCAGCCTTCACTGGCTCTCAGAAAGAGCAGCAAAGAAGGAGAAGGTTATGGTAGCTGATCTTCTCTGCACCAATGGAGGTGCACCAATGGAGGTTGGGAAGGAAAGGAAGCAGGAGGTGATGGATCAGTTGCAATCATGGAGAAGGAGAAGGCTCAGAAGAGGAAGTAGTGGCAGGGATTTGGTCCTCTGACAACCATGTCGACTAGATGTGTAGCATAAGGTTATCTTCAGGTTCAAAAAAAAAAAAGATTTGAAAAAAGTTTCCCCTCCTACCATCACCCCAGAAGAATATAGGAAAAGAGAAACCATCACAAAGCAACAATTTATAAAAACTATATTATTTCTACCCAGGGGGGGAAGAGAATCGTGAAAGGGCCCCAACATGCTTGACCAATATATTAATGTATTGGTCGAGCAGAATATTTGTAGCGCAGGGTTGACATGAGGGGCCTTTGGTGCCCTCTGAGCTTGCTTGTTTTCTTGCAGATGCTTCATGACCCAAACTAGGTCATCAGTGCTAATCACTAGGAAAATAAGGGGATGTGCTAGTCACTAGCACTGATGATGTTACCTAGTTTGGGTAATGAAATGTCTGCAAGAAAACAAGCAAGCTCAGAGAGCACCAAAGACCCCTCATAACCAATATATTATTTGCTTTTCTTTATAACTAATTACCATTTATTTATGATTATCCTTCCTTTCTGTTGGGGCAATCTGCAAATTTTAATTCATTTTGAGTTAGTTTTATCCCTAAGGCCACTAATGAATATACTGAAATAATGTTAAACCCAATTCCTAATGACCACTGCTGGTTGTTAGAGACAGCTATATTTATAATTTCCTGCAGGGGGTCAAAATCTGCAAGATTGGGGGGGGGTGCAAAATTACAACAGAAACTGCACCTTTTATACAAGTTGATGATATAAACATACAAAATAAGTGCGGCTTGAATCACAACACCACAGTCATCACCTTACAGTTTTTTTTGACCTCCTCTTCCAGGCCCTCGCTGGAAATGCTCCTTTCTTATTATTTTATTTGCCCATAGTTTTCAGTGTTACTATTGACTACGATCTAATCTAGGGGGAAAAAAATAACTTCCACGGCTGAATGCATTTCACAAATCTCAGCGCATCTCATATCAAAAGCGACAGTAATAGCCAAATGAGCTACCTGTCATCTGCTTCGTTTCTCAATTAGTGCTGACAACTGTTGTGTTATTCCAAAGCAGGCAGTGCTTCATAATACTTTGGTGGCTAGCTCTGAACACAGTCCAGCAAACATTTAGCAGTTTTGAAGCCCCAAAGGGATTAATTCTAAATAGACCGCACTCCCTTTCGTTTGCTCATTCAGAGATGCAAATTCCAGATAGGCAGGTAGAGTTTTCTATCCAGCATGATACAAACCCTCAGAAGCCGGCTTACAGAAGTAGCTCAGAATAGTAGCCTCAGAGCAACTAAATATAAATAAATAAATATACACAAACCTACACAATGTGCTTAGTTGAGAAATCCATCCATACGCGTGAGATTTTCCTGCAATACTTGTGGCATATTTGTATGTCTGCCTGCAAACCGTCTGGTATCACCAAGGTACATAAAGGTAAGATTTGGTCATGATGTTACCATGTGCATGTCATCGTTCTTGCATCATTGTGGCTTAGTAATTAAGATGCCGGCTTAAAAAGCAGGAGACTATGAGTTCTAGGCCCACTTTAGCCATGAAAGCCGGCTAGGTAACTTTGGGCCAGTCACTCTATCTCAACCCAATTCACCTCACAGAGTGGTTGTTGTGGGGAAAATAGGAGGAAGAAGTATTAGGCATGTTCACCACACTGAATCATTTATAAAGTAATATCAATATGTTATTTACTGCATAAAAATTCTAATAGCTGCATTCACTGCCACTACCACTTCTCATGACTGTTTGATGGCATTTTAATATTGCATTATTTTTCAATGTAAGCCGACAAATAATTTTGATTTTGTGGGCTCCTGAGAGAGTCTTGGGGGACCTCCCCAAAGGTTCACACTTTGCGAAACACAGATCTAGATGATAAAGTAGTGACAAAGGATTAGTTACTCCTCACAAGAATTAGTAAAAATAGGGTAGGTAAAGCATATCAAGGGCTTGATCATGGCCACTTTGGACTGGATCCCAAGGGGCTGCCTGATGCAACAGTCACAAATAATGGCTTCTGTATTGTAAAAGGGAATGGGAATATTGCTATAATTTAGGCCTATTAAACTGCTCAAAGAAAAATCAGAATTAAATCAGCTCATAATGTTCCTGTATTCAATGACTTAAATAGCTCTCTAAGATTGCAAGTCAACATTTACTTCAAAGTTTAAAAAATACCAGCAAATAGAGGAAGTAAACCAACAGGATTACAAGCCTGCAATACTACAAACATTCTCTTGAGAGTAAGCCCCATTGAACCAAATATTTGCTTCTGAATAAACCAGGGGTCTTCAAACTTGGCCCTTTTTATGACTTATGGACTTCAACTCCCAGAATTCCTCAGCCAGCTTGCAATCTTACCCATACTTAGGTGAAAGTTAATTCTGCTAAAATCAGTTCAGTTCTGAGTAATGTATAAAATTATACTTTCATTAGAGGGGGAAAAAAGAAACTCACTAGTTACTGTTTCAGACATTAGTACAAATGGATAACCTTGGGAAACAATATTTTTGTAAAAAAAACAACCAATATTTTTGTAATAATAAGATCTTCTTAGATATAGATATATAACCCGTGGGGTCCTTGTTTCTCTCTGAAGTTGTATTCTTGCAGATGTTTCATTACCAGACTAGGTAACATTATCAATACTACTAAATATATAACCTTTTTGAAGCTGAGGACCATCCTGTGAAAAGTAGATGAGATGAGAGTGAGGCAGTAGGCTGGATCAGGTCAGAAATCAAATATGATCTACTCTGAATTCAATTAAAATTATATTAAATAAATTCAATCAGCCAAATGCTCCTAAAAATTAAAAGTTGCTGATATATTTTGGAAAGGTTTGGAAAGAGAACAAAGCTCGGGTTTGGGAAAAGGGGATGGTTGATGTCCTGGGGGGTCCAAGTTGCACATTTCAGACATAGGAAGAGATTCGCTATTCGGGGAGTTTTGATGTATAAAATAGTAACTAAATTAAGGGTCAAAAAAGATGGATGTGTGTCTATAATTTGATTTGAATGTGATCAGAAGCCTGAATGGTTTCATATAGGAAATCAATGGAAACCACCACACCATGACAAATGCTTTGAGACCATTTTCTTCCTAACATTTAAGTCGGTGGACATTTTCCAGCTCATTCCAATATTTATGAATAATGCACTACATTCTTTTAAACGCTTTCCCACTCCCACACTTTCGCTCCGATTCTTAATTATAAAGGGATAATAATTATAGTAATTAGCATCTGCACTTCTACCTCATCGCTCACCAGATAGCCTCAATATCTACAGCATTTAACGGTGGCACGTAGGATTTGATATATAAGGGGGCTGTGGATGTCGAATTCAATATGCTAACTGACAGCTCAGTTACTGAAACATCGTCTGAGACTTCAGGCTGCTAACTCTTTCATATCAAAGTAATGCCATAATACTACACACGGATGAACACAAAAGACATCTACAAGGGGGGATCATAGTTCAAAAAGTATATATGTGTGCATATATGACCTCTGGCATCTCCCTACAGTAGCCATAAAAGATATGGATGAATACAAAAAAAAGATTCATAGAGCTGGGGTGGTTCTCTTAGATGAGATGTGGAAAAGCCGCAATTCATAGGATGGGTCCCATCAACTTTTCATATGTCCATTTCTCAAAGCATTCTGATGAAATTTGGTGACCGATTTCAAGGGTGCCAGTTTTACAAGTTTGAAGGAAAGGGTAATCCTCTTTTTGCAATTGCCTTGTATGGCAGCCATTCACAATTGCGACTGGGATGAAAAAACTCCATGACCAATCCTCGCATTTACAACCTTTGCAGGCCTGTAAAGCAAAGGGAAGTTAAAATAAGGTCATCAGCACAATCATGGTTTCACTCAGCAACCACTTTGGTTCATGACCAAGATGCTGTCCCCAATCAAGGACTACCGCTGATTATTTTACATTAAACTTCCTAACTCTTCTCAACTGATTCTTACAAAAAATAAAAAATAAAGTCATCCCCAAACCTTATTGTGACCTAATCACTACAACTTTCCTTAAGTCCTGTGGTCCAAATTTCAGCTTACACTACACTAGGTCTGACCTCAAAGTGAGAAAGTAGGGATGACAGAGTTGTAGAGCTATCCTTTTCCGACTAGGATCAGCGAAGATTTACGCACAAGTACATATTAAACAAATCAAAAGCTTTATTCATGAAATGCACGCCTTTCGGTGGAACAGCACAAATACGAAATAGGCTTTTAACCTTGCCCTGAGTGTTTTTCCTTCTTCCACTGAATTCTGTATCCTTTTGAGATGCTTTTCTATTTATTATTTTATTTTCGTATTCATCATTTGATTTTCATATTCTTGGCTTCTGTTTTTTTAATTGTGATTTCATTTTTGTTGTATGTATGCCTTGACAGTGGGTCAGTATTATCTTTATCATTGTTGGCTGAAAATGTGAGTTTCTTTTGGTTTAATACAGCTGTATTAATTTATCTGACCTGAAGAATGCTATGCTGCCCGTTATTTGGTTGGCTCGGAGACCTGAAAAGAATGTATTGCTATAATGCAGGAAGTTTGGGGGTGAGATTTTTGTTGTTCTTGTAAAGTTATTTATGTATTGTATCTGACAGCTCACCCCTCAAACATCTTTAGGTGTCTTCACATTGGTCATTTTGGTCAAAGTTCCTTGCCTTCTACAGGTAGTCCTTGACTTACAACAGTTCTTTTAGTGACCATTCAAAGTTACAATGGCACTGAAAAAAGTGACTTATGACCATTTTTCACACTTGCGACCTTGCGGCATCTCCATGGTCACATGATCAAAATTTGAATGCCTGGCAACCCATTCATAATTATGGCGGTTGCGGTGTCCCAGGGTCATGTGATCACCTTTTGCAACCTTCTGACAAGCAAAATCAATGAGGAAGCCAGATTCACTTAACAACCCTGTCACTAACTTAACAACTGCAGTGATTCACTTAAAAACTATGGCAAGAAAGGTCATAAAATGGGGGAAAATTCACTCAACAGATGTCTCACTTAGCAACAGAAATTTTGGGCTCGGTTGTGGTCATAAGTTGAGGACTACCTGTATAGCATCCATTACATTTAATCCCACAATATATTATATCCCATCTTGAACGTGGCTATACATAATTTTATAAAGATAATTGATTCTGGGGAAAAAAGCTCTCCCAAACTTAGGAAAGATATGAGTATGAAATATTAATTTTTGGCAATGTTATCAGAATCAGCATTATGCTTCGAAACTTCTGTATAGTATTCTCTTAGGATTTTTTTTATTAGATTACAATAAAGCACCATAAGAATTTTAAAAGGGAATCCTAGAAAAGTCATCTCCTTTTGAAGATGAAGTATATACCTAACATTCTAGGATAATTTTTTTTTCTTCAAGTGGAAAAATTGAGGAACGAAAAATCTTGAAAAAAAACTGCAAAGTTAGTTGCTTTTAAGTCTCATTCATTTTAATGGATACATTCAGCCTGATCTTAAGAGGCTAGCCTTATCCATATTTACTTAGGAAGAAAGTTCCAATGAACTCCATTTACTTTCAAATGAAAACTAGTGGTATTGAGCAATATATTTCTCTCATTAGAATCTATGGGACTTTCAAATATCCCATCCAGTCTCCTTGATCAGAAATAACTTTGCTGAAATCTGCTCTCTGTTTCTCTTTTATTCCTCTAAAAGTAGCCTCTGTTTTTCAGCCTCATTCTCAGAGTGATTTATGGAGAGAGGGAATGTCATATTTCTGAGTGTACATATTTGTAGCAAGATGTCAGAAGATGAGATGGTACTGTTTCCTCCTCCTCTGCTCCTCCGCTCCTGCTCCTCCTCTGCTCCTCCTCCTTGTTATTGCCCTGTCTGAACTGAAAAAGACCTTTGCAAACTCTCTAGATATCTACCCTAGGAATTCAATTGAAGAGTAGGCACCCAGGAAACCGCAATTTGTGGAAAATAATAGTAGAATCAAAGGCTTTCTTTTCCATCCACTCCTCATCAATCTTGTAACAACACTAAGCTTCAGAATCCACAGAGAAGGGTTCCATTAACCTATTCTTCCTTACCATAAAAATGGAGACAATTTCTTTTCCATCAGATTGAAAGATGATGAAGATGATGCAGAAGAAATTTTAGGTATTGCACAAATTAGAAGCATCACTTTATAGCCCAATCTGAGTAGAGAATATGTCAGAATCCATCCCAGGGTGTGGAATTGATAAACGTACTAGAAGCTTAGCATTCCAGGAGACTTCAATCTATGTTACATTTATGGCCCGAAATTTTACCAGGCTACCTTCCACAAAGTTAACTTTCTTGTGCCGGGTTTCTATGACATGCCTGTGAAACATACTGATTCCTTTTATGATTTGCAGTCATTCGATGAGTAGAAAGTGAAGCTGAGATGAGAATGAGTGAAAGGAATTGTTCTCACAAAATTTATTTTTAAAATAGCCACCACTGATGGCAATCTGGCCCACACCAAGTTTCTTATTTCCGTGCTCTTCAAGGTCAACGGGGTGTGTTCCAGTCATCCCAAGAGGGCTTTGAAGGAAAAAGAGTGGCAGGAGTTTAACACACTGTCGTTTGACAAAGCCTCCTGAAGTATAACATGGCCTTGCTCTTTGCAAAATTCCTTGTTACATATTCTAAATTATGGATAACTCCTGTAATCCTGCCAAAATATCTGAATCAGGATTAAAAATAAAACATTCACTTGAAATGTGTGAATGATTTTGATTTGCTGATAATGCCTTGTGTGGTTAGAGTCACATTCGGTGTTGACTTGTAACACATTCATTCCTTGAACTTAGATATTCTTCAAGTTCTCTTAAAACTTTTTCAGGAGACATTGCTACTAGCCAAATTGAATTTGCTTCCCAAAGCTACGGAGATAAAGCAGGGCGCAAGCAAATTAGGGCTGTTTAATAATGAAGCTAACAAACATGATTGCTCACAAAACTTTTCCTTCGTTTGAAGGACTTAGATTATGTTGAATGGATTTAATTTCTCAGACTGCTCAAGCTAAATGAACTCACGCAGCATTTCAAAAAGCAGCGCTGTCAGCTTGGAGCTTCAAGAAAATCACACACTGGGAAAAGTATGGCTGCATGCAACCAGCTAGATCAGCGGTTCTCAACCTGTGGGTCGCGACCCCTTTTGGGATCGAATGACCATTTCACAGGGGTCGCCAAAGTCCTGGAGTTTTTTGTCATAGAAACACAGTCTGGCAATTTTTTTTTGTTTTTTCCCCCTTTTTCATAAACTGTGCTACTCCCTCTTATTCTATTGGCTGTTGAAAGCCAATAGAATAGACTCTATTCAAGAGAGTCTATTCTATTGGCTTTCAAAAGCCAATAGGAATTATCCAGGCTGTCTCTGCCCTGCTGAGCCCTCCAAAAGAAAGAAAACATTGCTGCAAGTTGTCTGCTAAGGCGAGCTTTCTGGATGTTTTCACCCCTCCCTGCTGAGCAACTACTACACTACTACATGTAAGTAAAAGAGGGCCAGGGGTGGGAAGACCGCCCAGGAGCCTGCCTGCCGCCGCCCTGAATGGGCGGTGGCCAAGGTAGGGCTAGCGGGGCAGCGGCGGGTGCTGGGAGGGCAGCTGGCACGTGTGGGGCCCGGCGGGTGGCTTACCTCCCTTGGGCTGGGCCACCTGGTGGCCCAGCCAGTGGTCAGCCTGCGCCGTCGCTGCCGCTTGCCTCGGCCGATGCAGGGGGCGGTACCGCGCATGCGTGAGCAAACCCTGCCCCTCCTCCTGCCCCCGCCTGCAGGGAAATACAGGTAGTCCTCGACTTATGACCACATGGGGGTTGCGGCATTAGGAAGGTTGAGAACCACTGATCTAGATATTGTCAAATGAGCCAGTTGGTGCTTTGAGAGTTGATGCTTCTGATCCCGGAGATTGCAGTGTGCCCACCAAATCACTTTTTGGGTACCAACCAGACTTTCTGCTTCAACTGACTTTCTGTTTCAGAAGCTTTTCATTAAAATCATAATAACAGGAAACTGCCCTGCCACAAAGCTAAGCAGAAGCTTCTACTTTCAAAGAAAGTACGTAGGTTCCCCTTGGCCCCAAAGCATTCTCATAAAATAACAATGTTAGGAACTGTGCTTGATCTGAGTAAGTGCCCTCAGCACAGAAAAAAAGACTAAAGAAAGCACCGGAGTACAGAGCAGAAGAACAGAGTTGGACACAAAGAATATCCTCACTCATTTGACTTCATTGTAAATAGTGATTTATTTGGGAGAGGGGATGAACCTCCGGTGAAGATTGTGGCGAATGAGAAGTCTCCATGGGAGCAAAAATGGCACTGTGGTAAAATTGGTGGCTAGATTTTTCTGGCCAGCAAAGTGTCTCCAGATAAAAAAGAGATTGTGAAATCACCCACTTGCGTCCAGACAACTGCTCCTCATATGAGTAAACTGCAGGAATTGAGGTTTCTGTGAATGAGCAGAGTGATTGGGATTTGATGGATTTCCACCAAGCTCACAGCCACACTATACCCTTATGAACATAAAGTCCTGCCAAACTTCATTTCTTAATCTTAATTTTGGAAATTGCTTATTAACTGCTTCTCAGATATTAGGAATCTTTCGATTGACAAGGTTGATAACATGCAATGGGTGATTTTCCTTTATTCCTTAATGAAGAACATTTTAAAGATAAGTTTAAGGCTTTTTTTTTTATTTTTATTAAATTTTAGAAACTTTTAACAAAATTATAACATAATAACATAATAACTCAACTGAAAACAAGCAAATGACATATTTAACAATCAATACAAATAGCTGCTCGGAACCCACCCCCCACCACATCCTCCAACAACCTCAACCCCTCTTCTAACCTTCTAACTACTTACTTTCGCCTTTCTGTACATCTTCCCTCCACCCACCTCTATTCCCTATCTCCACCCTCTAACCCTCTACACATACCTCACCTTCACTCCTCCTTCCACACCATCCAATGCGGTGTCTAGAGTTCTCCCGAGCGCCCTGAAAAAATTATCTAATCCCTTAATACCCCCAACTACAGTTGAGAAACATAATCTAATACTTATTATCTCCCTCCCCCCTCCCCCCAGGCTTCCCAGAGTGAATACAGAGTAAAAACGCAAGAAACCCCGCTAATCTACTATTTTATAACTATTTTATAACTATTTATCTATATATCAAATCTAATTCTTTCAATTGATATTTCTTTTGCATATAATCAATCCATTTTTTCCAGTCCATCAAAAATACTTCATTTGAGTGGTTTTTCAGGTACGCTGATATCTTAGCCATCTCCACAAGATGGGTAACTTTTAATGTCCATTCTTCAATAGATGGTATTTCAGATGTCTTCCAATATTGTCCCACCAACAATCTTGCAGCCGTAATCAAGTTCAAAATCAGCTTAGTCTCTATGGTGGAACAGTCCTTTGTAATACCCAACAAAAATAACTGTGGTAAAAACTCAATACGCTTTTTCAAGATGTTTTGAAGAATCCACCATATTTTTATCCAAAAAGCCTTAATTTTTTTACACGTCCACCAAATGTGAAAATATGTAGCGTCCATAGAATCACATCTCCAACATTTGGGTTGCATATTTGGATACATAAGCGATATTTTTTTAGGATCTAAATGCCATCTGTAGAACATTTTATAAAAATTTTCTCTTAAATGCTGAGCTTGTGTAAATTTAACATTTTTCACCCATATTCTTTTCCAAGTTTCTATCATAATTGGGTGTCCAAAATTACCTTCCCACTTAATCATACAATCTTTGAGTAATTCAGTTCCAGAGTCAATTTCAATTAAAGCATCATATATTCTTTTGATATGCATAACTCTTTGATCTCTAATTTGTATAATTAATTTATCATCCTTTAAAAAAAAGCCCATCTTAACATTTTTTTGCCATCTAGCTTGAAGTTGTGCATGATGATACCAATTGTGAGCTATACCTTCCTCCTTTAATCTATCTAATGATTTCAGTTCTAGGCTATTCCCTTCTTTAATTAAAAGTTTGTTATAGGGCACCACATCCTGAATTTGTTGTATACCTACACTCTGTATTGCATGCCTGGGAACTGTCCATAAAGGAATTTTACCACATAATTTATAATAATACTTTTTCCAGACACGCAACATAGAGTTTCTTAATATATGCTCTTTAAAACTCCTATCCAGTTTTTTATCATAAACTAAATGCGCGTGGAACCCATACACTAACCCATATCCTTCTATATTCAGTATTCTTTCATTTGTTAAGTTAATCCAATCACTTATTGCCACTAGAACTGCTGCATAATAATATAATTTAAAATTAGGCATTTTCAAACCACCTCTCTCTCTTGTGTCTTGAATAATTTTGAATTTAACCCTTGGTTTCTTGCCATCCCAAATAAATTTGTTTATACCTTTCTGCCATTCCTCAAGATTCCCATCCTTTTTAAGTATTGGCAACATTTGAAACAAAAATAAAAATTTCGGCAATACGTTCATTTTAATTGCGGCTATCCTGCCTAACATAGATAATTGTAATTTTTTCCAATTCTCCAGTTCTTTTTGTACCTTATTCCATAAAAATTCATAATTATTCTTATATAATTTCCCATTTGACGCTTCTATATAAATTCCTAAGTATTTAACTTTTTTAACTATCTCACAGCCCGTTATTCTTTCCAAATCTTGTTTCAATTTATTATCTAAATTTTTAACCAACATCTTTGTCTTGGATATATTTAATTTAAAACCTGATACTCTTCCATAATTTCAAATAATCTCCATCAAACTCTGGGCCGATTGTATTGGCTGAGTCAATGTCACTAGTAGATCATCTGCAAAGGCACATAATCTATAATCATGTTGTCTAATTTGTACTCCCTTTAATTCCTCTGATGCTCTAATCCTATTCAATAAAACCTCTAAAGTTAAAACAAACAATAAAGGGGATAAGGGACAACCCTGCCTAGTACCCTTCTCAATATTAAATGAGTCTGTTAATTGTCCATTCACTATAATCTGCCCTGTTTGTTTCTGGTATATAGCTGATATAGAATTAATAAACTGGTCCCCCATTCCCATCATTACCACAAGCCTTTGCAGAAATGTCCAATTCAATCTATCAAAGGCTTTTTCTGCATCTAAAAACATTAAAACTGCCGGCACTTGAATATGTTTATCCAAATATTCCAATACATTAAGAAGTTGTCTAACATTGGTTTTCATCTGTCTCCCTTGCAAAAAACCAGTTTGATCCGGGTGAATCCTTTGTATCAAAACTGTCATTAGTCTATTAGCCAAAATTTTTGCAAAAATCTTGTAATCCGTATTTAACAAAGAAATAGGTCTAAAGTTTTCTACTTGGACATTATCTTTACCCTCTTTAGGAATCAAGCAAACATTAGCCGTTTTCCAAGAGGGTGGAACCCGACCACCCTCTTGTATATTTACAAATAGCTCCCTCAAAGGTTCCACCATTTCCTCCTGCAAACACTTATAATAAATCGTAGTGAAACCATCAGTTCCTGGAGATTTCCCCAATTTCAATTGCTTAATTGCTTCAATAATTTCTTCTGATTTAATCAAAGCATTTAATCTATCTCTTTGTTCCAAAGTAATTTCCGAAACATTTTGATTTTGTAAAAAGGCATCTATCTCTTTCTCTTGAACTTTTTCTTCTGCATACAATTTGGTGTAAAACTCTAGAAAAGCCTTCTTAATAGTTTCTTGATGAAATACTTCTTGCCCCTTATATTCTACCTTCTCAATTAATCGGGATTTTTGTTTTTTCCTTAATGTATAAGCCAACCATCTGCCAGGTTTATTAGCATTAAAAAAAGTATTATGTTTAGCATATTGTATATTTCTGGCAACCTGGTCAGTCATCAACACATCAAATTGTTTCCGTAAAACCTTTATCCCTTCCTTGATATTACTATCATCTGGCTTATCTATTAATAATAACTCTTTCTTTCTTATTTCCGCTTCTAAAATTCTCCTCTTTTCCTCTTGTTTACGTCTATGCCTTACATTCATTTCAATTAATATTCCACGCATGTGGGCTTTACTAGAGTCCCACACCGTTTCTATTGGTGTACCTCTATTCTTATTTAACATAAAAAATTCCTTGATAGCCTTTTTACATTCTTCCACGTACATATCATATTTAAACAGATTTTCATTAAGTCTCCAGGATCTGCTAGGAAATTGACCAGTCCTTAATTCCATCATAACTGGGTTATGATCAGACAATACATTAGGTAAAATTTTGACTTTCTTTAAGCTTAACATAAAGTCACTAGTAGTTAGAATAAAATCAATTCTAGAAAATGATTGGTGTCTATCAGAAAAAAAAGTAAACTCTTGATCTCTACCATGTCTTTCTCTCCATATATCTAACAAATTAAAGTCATCTTTAATATCAAAAAAGGATTTAGGCAAAATTGAACGCGATTGAGGAACAAGTGAAATCTTTTTCTTATCCAAACCAGCATCAAGGATTCCATTCCAATCTCCCATTAAAATACAAGATCTATAGTCCAACTGTATTATTTTTTTATGTAGTGATTTATAAAATATACCTTGTTTTTGGTTTGGGGCATATATACCCATCAAAAGAACTTTCTTCCCATCCAATAATATTTCTATAGCTAAAAATCTTCCTTGATTATCTGCTTCTATTAATTTAGCTTTTATATGATTTTTAACATAAATAACAATTCCATTTTTTTTCTGAAGATGCTGCCACAAAATATGTACCCAACATATTATTTAAGAAATATTTCTGGTCCGAAGTTCTAATATGAGTTTCTTGTAGACAAATTACATCATTTTTACATTGCTTCAAATAATGAAATATCTTCTTCCTTTTCTGTGGAGAATTTAGACCATTAACATTCCATGTCAAATATTTATTTGACATGACCTTTACGTGAAAGCTTCTGCAAAGACCATTCCACTTCTTCCTGCCTCTTTGGTCTTGCTCCCATGGCTTCCATAGATGTCAGATCAGCTTGCTTTGTTTGAGTTGGTTGTGTTTTTTCTCTTTGTTCAATATTCTTAGTAAGTTCACGTACATGCCTTGATTCTTTAGCCTTGTCAGCTACCAAAGGTTGGAAAATATCAATAGACTGCACTGGTTGTTCAGCTGCTTTATCCATGCCTACCGATGAAATTAGTCGAGGTAGTTGAGGTTCCGTAGATTGCAATAGTTCTATATCTTTAACCAGCGTTGCCCTCTTAGGTCTTGGGGAGGTAGATCTATCAGCCATCAATATATTATCAAAAAAATCCTTCGCTTTAGCAACCGAAGTCAAACGGTATCTATTATTTTTAAAAAACAAAGAAAGTCCAGTTGGTACCTCCCATCTATATTGTATCTCTCTTTTTTTAAGCTCCTCCGTCAAAAAAGCATAGTCTTTCCTTGATCTCAACATTTTAGGAGGTATCTCTTTCAAAACCTGTACTTCTTGACCAGCAACACTTAGTTGTTTGTTATATGCTGTAGAAAGAACCCAGTTTCTGAATTTTCTTGTATTAAAATATATCACAATGTCTCTGGGCAAATTTCTTTGTGCAGCTATGCGTGAATTCATCCTGAATAGTCGTTCAATCTGCCAGGCTACATTCTCAACTGTGTCATCCAAAAATTTTGCTAAGGCTTCAGTAAAGATTTTTCTTAAATCCTCTTGATTCTCATTTAATATGTCTCTAAATCCTCTAATTCTGACAGCAAACTGCATCTGATGAAATTGTGTCAAAATAGCCTGGTCCTGTACATCACTTCTAATTTCTTCTAATTTTTCTTCAAACTGTTGCTCAACATTTTCCAATTTTTCTTCAACTCCAATAGTATAGTCCCATACACCTTTAATGGCTTCTACAATATCTTCTCTCATCTCTAAATTAGAAGCTTCTGACATAGCTTTAAAGTCTTTTTTCTGTTCTGCCATCTTTTCCTCTAGTTTATCCTGCAGTTTATCCAGTCTGTCATTAACTGAGGATAATGCAACATTTACTGGAGATAATGCAGCAGTTAACACAGTCTGTAAGTCTTTCATAGTAAGCATTTCTGGAGGAGGCTGTATAGGCTCTTGAGATTCTAAAGGAGCAGATTGTGATTTTACAAGCTGCCCTGGAGAGGGCATAGCCGCCTTCGCAATTGCTGCCTTTTGTCTCGTAGTCATAGTTAAAAAAAAGGAAAAAGAAAAAAAAAGACTAAAAAAGATTTTTAAAATTGCCAATTCCTCCCTTCTCAATTTCTTTTAAAATCCAGTTGCGTTATAGTTGAATAAATAAATCAAGTCTAAATAGTCTCTCAAACATCACTTCAAACAGAGAAGAGAGAGTTCAGTTTCACTTTCCAGCACTTTCATCACTTTCATTTTCTTCACTTTCACTAAGTACAAAGAACAATCGCCATTTTGAAAGGATTATGTTGATTCAAAAAAACTTGTAAGTACTAAGGCAGAAACAAAGTAGCAAGATACTTGCGATACTCCAAGGACTCCTGTATTCACTCCGTCTGTATAAGATCCTTATTATTCTCTCTTAAAAGCAGAGGCGGTCGCGACGTCTATTTCTGTCAGCCGACAGAAGCGTCTCTGGGCAGGAGCATTTCAAGTGCCTAGGGAGCACACCTTCTCTGCCCCTGAAAATTTTTTCCAGGGATCTTAGAAGGGCTCAACCTTGCTCTTGAGGCTCTACACCTCTTCTTTACCCGACAGCTGATGAGCACTGTTGTTAGCGGCTTTACAAACCCAGAGAACGGAGCCTCACAGTAGAGACTCCAGCGACGCCGGCGGAGCCACCGGAAGCCCAGTTTAAGGCTATTTTTAACAACATGCATTTTCAAATAAACAGCAAAAGGCTGATTAGAACATTGATTTTGGAAAGTTATCAATGGTGTAAGAGTCCAGATGGATTTGAATTAAGATTTTGAAATTAATTATAACAATGTTTCCCATGGGAAAAAGCTGCTGTTTTGGATTATTAAAAGAAAATGTGATAAAATGGGAATTTGAGTGTCGGATGCTATAGGGAGCCAGAAGAACCTAAGATTACAATTAAATTAAAAGAATGGAGCAAAATATTTTAACCCTGGAAATACTGGTGGATATTTATGAGCAATCTATCCAGAAGTTAATCTTAAAAGTGTCTACCATTATAGATGGAATGTCTGTAAAATATATTATGAAAAAGGAATACCTTTTACCTGACAAGACTGAGATTGATCTGAAAGTTTTGAAATAATTTAAAAATAATCGACCGCAAGAATTATATGGAAAAAGATACCATGCTGGACATACACAGGAAACCTACTGATATCTTAACAACTAAATGGGGTATATAAATAACAAGCTGAGTGACCTGGATAATTTTCTGATATAGATTTACAAAAAAGGCTTGTTTTGTGAGAAAAAAATAATAAAAAGAAAACAAGCTCTAGGACATTATTTGAAGGGATTAAGACCATGATTGTTAAAAGTAAAAAGAATTAATATAAAATGAGTTTATTTGATCAAAGTTAAAATAGATATACTATTTTTGGCAATCCTTAATGGACTTTTGCTGACTAGGACTGAATTATGAGATTACCGCTAAACAGATAGTGAATTGCTTTATCTTTTTTATTACAAAGGTCACACTTGCTGTCTTTTGTTACATGTCAAATTGTTGCCTTCATGCAACTAGTTGCCAAAGCTTATTCTTGAGCTGCTAAAATAAAGCCTTCAGTTTCTTTCCCTGATCTTAACCAACTTCATCTGGTTTTTTTAATCAACTTTTCTTTCTATATTCTTCAAGTATTGACTATGCATTGGCTTTTTATTCCAATTAAGAAAGCAGTTTTCAGTTGTTGTTTTTCTATATTCAACCTTAACCTTCGGTGCTTTCAAAAGTTTCCCTCGACTGACTGCCTTTTTATTATTATTTATTATTATTATGTGTAGGTAATCTACTGTCTAAGACTGGTTGAAACTTAATAATTCAAATCCTACCCAAGAACCTAAATTATTAAGTTACCAACAGACTGTGAATCTTAGATTACTCACAAACAATAATTAATTAATTAATTAAATTAAACTTTTATGACAGCTAATTCTCAATTACTCTGAGATAATATCCTTGTGTTCCAGTCTTATTACTTAAATAAATATTACTTAAATATTTCATTTTCTGTGAGAAAATTAAGACACTGTGGTACTAAAATAATATACAGATATATATTTAAGGATAGCAAAATTTTAAAATGTTGAATAATTGATGACTATGTATGCATTATTCTTTCAACAAATATCAGTAAGGTATAAAACAATATACTGGAAACTGGAAACTGCTTAAACTGTTTAAATTGATTAATTAAAAACATTCTAAGAAAATGATGAAGAATCTTTGTGTTAACTAGTCTTAACTCTGAAGGAATGTGAATGCTGGTGCTGATCAGTATTACCATGTTAAAGATCAATAGCTTGAATTGATCCAGTATAACAATTAACTTTGCCGTGTCATGTGGGGGGATTCCTGGGAGAAAGCAATTACGTTTGGAAGACTTAGTGGCAAAAGGAAACTAGGCCACCAAAAACACAGTAACTGGACCCCATCAATGCTGACACCAGCCATAGAAAAACTTCAAAGAAGTAGTGCAAGATCAAAAGATGTGGTGAGATCAGTCCTATAGAATTATCTAGAGTCAAACACGACTGAATGGATATCATCATCATCATCCATGCTGTGCATTGCTTAGTAACTTAGTTGTTGTATTTTGAATAAAGTGAAACCGAAAATATTCTTGAAAGGTGGACCTATAAAAAAGGACATTGAATGGAATGGTATGGAATGAATAGAAAATCATAGCCTGGTGAAACAGGGACAATTGTACTTGACACAATAAATGCATGTACAACATTATGCTCAATGGCAGCATTATTTATGAGGTGTAATTGATCGAATTTCCAGCAGTTCCAGGGGTTGCAAACCAGGAGAAGGAGCTATAGGCTCTTCCAGCCAGAATTACACATGATTCCATCCTTCTTGTTTACAAAGTCAAGTGAAGTTCTGACAAATAATCTTCCTAGGGATATGAAGGTGATATTCCTCAGCCTCTACTAGAGCCTTCTTCTGTTTCATAAATGAGCTTTGATATAGTTTATCTTTGGCATGATTCCTTCCATTCTGTTTTCAAGGAAGGAGACTTTACCCATCCTAGGTTTAATGTCTGACTTGTTTTGTCCAAGCCAATTCAATTGTTACCTAAATGACAATGAAGACCATCATTTATTTTCTCTAGATTCTTCTGATTTCTGCATTCCAACTAGAAACCTGGCCCAGCTCAGCTCTGTGCTCTGTTCATAATATTTCTATCACTGTAGTCACTACTATGGCCCCCAAGTGCTTGTTTATACTCTCAGAAGAGTGAAGAAGGCTCTCTTTCTATCCTCTTTTAATCATGCAGTTGTACCTGTTCCTGAACTCTTGACAATAAAAGACACTTAATGACATCAGCATTGTCTGTGGAACAATTGTGTGTTACTTTAAGTGACCTATAAAATTCTGATCAGAGTGGTCTGGAGAGAATGAAAGCTGAGGTTGATAGGGCCTCTCAGAAAGTAAGACAATATGGTGACTTTCTCCAAACCATGAAAGTCAGTGTTATTCTGTTTTGCATTAGGTGGAAATGATGACCTTTGACATTGTCTGCTACATAGAATATTACTGCTTCTCACCACAGGGAAACATTCTTTTACTCTCACTTCTCCATGATAGAATAAACAAGTACTCTTTTCTCATTAGCTGGAGGAGGATCAATGTATTGATAATTGAAGGAAAAGACAGAAAAGAATAGAAAAAAATAAAGATTTCTGAGTAAAGAATCTTCCTTTATTTAACTCTATGAATTAAAACAGAGTAAATGTTAGATGTTTGGGAGCACAACTCTACTAAGTCTTGCCACTGGCCAAAACTTTTGGAGGAATGCGGGTATCCACCCCAATATCAAGTATCATTCACCGAACAATATGACAATAAGCAATTATTTTCATAGATACACTCAGTTTATAGAAATGGCCTCGTTAACATTTAGCCGCATGACCAGCATTCAGCACCTCCTTCTTTTAATCTTTTAATTCAAAGCATTGCAAAGTTGTAATGCGCTTAAATACATTAAAGGTATAAACCCCATCGCAGGAACATTGCTAGCCAAAATGATCCCCCATCACTGTAAATCAGCTCTGAATGATTCCATAGAATTTGCAGGTCGAGATACGAGGGCAAAGAGATTTGAGCTACTTTGAGACTTGATTTTAAATTAATTCATCCATAGGTTACGATGCAGAAGCAACAACATTTTTCAGTGAGATCAGTTTAAATCATTATTGCTGGACAGGAGACAACGAGAAGAAGACCTGCCTTTTGGTTGCCATCCAGGTATGCTATGTAATTTATACTCCTGGAGCAATGTTCTGGGATGCCACCATTCTAGTAATTTCAGCATCAGTAACTACTTTTCGCAACAGGAGCAAATGTTGGCTCTCTAAATGCTGCTGAACAACAAACTCCCAACCTCAGTCTACATGAACAAAAGTGAAAGATGCTGGATATTATATTCTGTAAAAATCTGAAGAGTCCCAAAATTCACAACTCTCTCTTAAGAGCCTTGTCTCATTTACATCACCGCAAATGTGTCTCAGCAACCTCTCTTTTTTTCCTGTGATCTCACAACATTGCCATCATTTGATTCCCTGCCCATATCTGAAGCAACCTTAAGTCATTTTTATCAGTGTTCAGAGAGGGTTCCCCCCACGCCACATTTTCTCTGGGATGCAATTTGACACACTTCACCAACTATCTTCTCAGTGATCCAGACAGGTGTCTCCTATGGAATGGGACCAGTTCATGACTCTTAGCTACTTAGACTGGTGCAGTGGAAGAGTACAATTCTTTCAAATGGCTATCACCTGATAATTAGCTGGCAGATGTACTATAGATCAACCTGAACAACTGTTGACCAGCAGTGGTATTGGGAGGTCTACAGAATGAAGCAGGAAAGTGTTCTTCTGGAATAAAAGGTGATTGTCAATGTTCAGTTCTGTTCTGGAATAGTGCTAAACCCAAGTCCAGAAGAGGCCTGCCAATCAATAGACATCTGCTGAACATCAGATTCCTTTTTTTTTTAATTCCAAATGTTTCTTTAATTTCCTTTTTGGGAAGCCACAATTTTTTCACACAGGTTAGTTATTTTTAAGGCATTTGATGCAGAAAAAAGAGGTTTGTTTTTTTAATATATAAAATTCTTTTATTAAAACAATCAACATTGAACATAAAAACATATTGTGCAGCAATCATCATGGCACCTGATATACAATACTAAGTATTAGTCATTGAAAACGTCTGAATTAGTAAGCCTTTTTCCACCCCTCGCGTCTAGCCTCAACTATACTCCTGTTACACTTTGTTTGATTGGTGTTTCTCTTATCTGGTTCCATATTAATGTGATCAACATTAAACCAAAGATCCTATTGCTAAACAATCATCCTAGAACATAGCATACAACATTAGGTATTAATCTTTGTAAACATCTGTTTTAGTAAACGTTCTTCCCTCCTCCCTTCCCTCTTCAAGTATACTCCAAGTACCTTTTGTTTGGTTGGTGTTTCTCTTATATATGGTCTATCTGCTGTATCTAGTCTATTGCATATTGTTCGTTTGCGCTTCTGAATTGACTTCATCCCATTACTAGTGCAATCTTTTATAGTCCCTAACCAGAGATCCTGAGGTAAAAGTTTCATGTCCTGAGGTAGAGATTCAGTCCGCTTTAACAGTATTAAAGCAAACAACATTAGTCATAAGGTTATGTTAAGAGGCATTAGTTATAGAACATATATATTCAACATTGGGTGTTAGTTTTTGTAAACATTTGATTTGTTAACCCTTCTTCCCTCCTCCCATCGAGCCTCAGCTAAACGCCAGCTGCATTCTGTTTGATTGGTGTCTCTCTTGGATATAGTCTATCCACTGTTTCCAGTCCGTCAAAAATTGTTCATTGGAGCGATTTTTCAAGTATGCTGATTTGAAGGAACCCGTGCAAAATATTTCTACCAATACAGATTGAGTTTTGATAGGGAGCTAAATCTGCCCATCTAACCATCTCTTAAACTTCACCCACCCTCTTACCCATGGTTCTTTTTCAGCTAAAGAGAACAGTAGGTGAATGTTTCCTGTTAACGGATGATGTTTGGTGGGAAGGGAGGCAAACAAAGCCATAGGAATCCACTTACCTCTGGTCTTATTGTGTTGTGAACAACATAAATAAGGACAACTCTATCCAAGTTTAGTGGCCAAGACTTTAACTCAGATTTAGTGCTAACATTGAGACTATCACTCAGCAGGCATACAGTTGTGTGGATTGGAGTGATCGGAACTGAACTGTCAATTCAATTCAATTCAAATAATCAAAACAATTCAATTCAAATTAGTAAATTAATTCTATATGATTCAGATGGCCAAATCAGATTGTCAAATCAATTCAGTTTGGCCTTCCAAACTGTTCAGAAAAGGGTATCACCTGGGTTAGCAGTATTTTTGCCTTAAGCAGAAATCTCCCATAAAATAAGAAGGAACCCCCCCCGTTCACCCATAGCTGAATTATCTTCACTCGTGGTGTCTCTCCATCCTTCCTACAGATTTTAAATGCCTATGGATGCCACTGAGGGAGGTGTAGTTAGCATGAACCTTCTTCATTCACTCTACTTAGCCTTTTGCTTATTCCAGAGAGAAATTTCTTGGTGCCATCTCAGGCAAGAACCCTTCCCAAACTGAACTAAAGTCCAGCCAATGTAACTCATCAAAGCCTATCAGGATCTTCTACTAAGCTGGATGTGCAATTATAATCTCAGTTAGGCTGCTGGACTTTTCAGGAACTGAACTTCACATCTCCAAGTTTGTTGCCTTCTTAGATTTTAGATACACAGTCTGCCTGGATCCTTGAACCAAGCTTACTAAATCGGATTCCATTGTCTGGAAGAGCTAGTCAGCTTGATCTCATCAGCTGGTCCAGAATCAGGCCAAAGAGCACATTAAAATCCACCTTTGAACTGATCTAAGTCTCCAGATCCAAGAGATCATGGCTTCAGGAAGCTAAGGAGAACAGTGAACAGACCACTAAAGCACAATATTGGCAAGCAGCCAATAAGGAGCCCTATATCTTCTCTCCCACTGACTATTGGAATATCCAACTTTCTCTCTTATCTTTGTCTCTTTGCTTAGCCCAGAAAATGGTTCTTTTTTGGCGCATGAGTATGTGCATGGGGAGACAAATGCATTACCTTGTAAATTTCTCTCCATTCATATGGTGTGACATCTTAAACATCCTTACCTTTATTTTGTGTTTATGTAATAAGAGTATTTCTCCATACCCTGATTAAGCTGAACATTGGGCAAAGCAAATTTTTCCTTGAAACCCTCCCACTTCATCTACCTGCCTTTGAACTTCTGCTTGGCTATTGGCTGATTTGGATGGCGCTGCTCTCAGATCTTCTATGCCCTGTTCTCATTGAATGGGATAACATGTTAATTTCCCCTGAACTATCAACAGCTTCTGGTTTGCCATTAGCCCCAAATTTAAAAAAATGTTTAAGAAAACATACTGATTGGTTATTAATGAGAGTTTCATTTCTGGACTCTGACAGTGCAAAAACCTGTTTAATAACCTATAGTGATAAAGGTGTCAAAACTAGCCTGGGCAAGATCTGAGTTGTTAACAAGAGGAAAAAGAAGGATAGTCTTTTTTTTCCTCACAGCAAGTAACAAGTACTTGGGACCACAAGTAGCACTGAACTGATATTCAAAAGGCAGGTTTGGGAGGGTAGAAGTCTTGATGATGATAGTTTGCTTCTTCTATTTGAAAATGTCTAGATGAAAATCTTTGCCAAGTAAACTTCTTCTAACTTCCTAAGATGCTTCCACAGCATCTAACACCACAAGAGGAGACACTTGGGGTTCTCCTTGTAGACTGGCAATGAGCAGCTGAGCAAATAAGGATCCTAAAGGCTAGCACAGGATGCCAGGCTATATCCTAGCTTAATCCCAACCAGGCTGGCTTTGTGTCTATGGGAAGAGTGGAGCAGTGCATTCTCTCCCACAGGTGGGATCTGTTGCAGACTCTTGTGACGTGGAAAACAGGATTTCTCTCTCATTCCATCAAGACCTCTCTTCCCTTTTCTTCGGTCATGAAGCAGGTTGGGATCCTAGGCAGTAGTTAAAGCAGGTGTTATAGAGGGTGAGCTCAGGCCGGTGAAGGAAAGCAAGGTGAAAGAGGCAGGCAATGATTAGCATACCAGCTGAAAAGCCTCCAGATGTTTGCTTGCCAGAATACAGGTGTGGTCCTATTTTAAAAGAAAGCTTATGGCCAAATAAGTAGAAATACCAAGCAGAGAAATAAAAGGCTAAATGAGGCACTGGTGGGGCCTTTTTCCTTTAACTTGCAGGAACACTTTATGTGCAATTTAAATGAGGCTGCTCTAAATTGGCTCCCTGGCTTGTACTACGCTGCTCCTGGATTCTCCCCTTCCTCATCCAGGCAGGATTCAGGTTGGGGGCTGCTCCAGTGTGGGGTGTGTAGATCATGCAAAGCAGGGCTGAACAGAGAGAGAATTGAGGGCAGTGAAGGAATTGGTGGTGCAGCTTCTCCCGTGATGAAATGCGGAGGTTAAAAATGCATAGCACAGAAGTTACTCCACTTGAAGCAGAGACACAGGCTTCCCTCCGATTCCATAAATTCAGAGTTAAGATTTATTTCCTTGCTTTCAATCTAACCTCCATTCTGGGGGGTAGGGGAGGGGAGGGGAGAGGGGAGAGGAGAGGAAGGGAGAGGAAAGAGGAGAGGAGAGGAAGGGAGAGGAAAGAGGAGAGGAAGGGAGAGGAAAGAGGAGAGGAGAGGAGAGGAGAGGAGAGGAGAGGAGAGGAGAGGAGAGGAGAGGAGAGGAGAGGAGAGGAGAGGAGAGGAGAGGAGAGGAGAGGAGAGGAGAGGAGAAGAGAAGAGAAGAGAAGAGAAGAGAAGAGAAGAGAAGAGAAGAGAAGAGAGGAGAAGAGAGGAGAAGAGAGGAGAGGAGAGGAGAGGAGAGGAGAGGAGAGGAGAGGAGAGGAGAGGAGAGGAGAGGAGAGGAGAGGAGAGGAGAGGAGAGGAGAGGAGAGGAGAGGAGAGGGGCAAAATGGATTCCAAGGGGTTGGAGAAGCTGAAATATTTAAGCATGCAGACATTTCTATATTTCAGGCTTCAGTTTGACACTTATTTCCTCAAAGTAATTCCTTTTTTAAAAAAAGTTTGCAATTTTATTTAAGGTTAGTACCTTAATTAACATAATTAGATTGACTCCTAGATGCAAGGATTGTCAAGAAAGCAGCCTTCCTCTCCGTTTTAATTCATCTTTGTCTCCCTTTTAAGAGCTCTCTGGGTGAATCCCACGTCTATCCCCATCCTGATCAGCCACAAACAGGTAGAAAACAGAGGGCACTTTCTGGGATTGGAGAGCCCACTTCCAAGTTGGATAACAGCACCAAGGGCCAAACACACGAAAGCAAACAGAGGCCAAGCCACTCTTAAGGGATCTCTGAGCTGCTACTCTTTGGATGAATAGTAATATCACAAAAATTAAAATGTGACATTAAATGAAGAGCCAGGAAGAGGGCTTTTTCAAGTGCTGGCTCAGCCATTTAGTGTGTGTGTGTGTGTGTGTGTGTGTGTGTGTGTGTGTGTGTGTGTGTGTGTGAAGTGGGTTTTCAGTTTGTGAAGATCAAATTTTCAGCCGGACAACAGCTCCCCGACGAAGAGGAACTATGAAAGATGGATAGTATGGGGGGGGCTGTTTTCAATTCACTCTGGAAGTTCTCTTGTTTGAATTTGTTTTCACCTGACTCAGAATTAAGTCACTGTGATCACTAGAAACCCACAATTAAACCAACTACACCATAAAAGGTGAACTAATGTCTTTTGATTAAAAGTTTTTTTTTTTATTCAGGGTTTTCCCCTTCACTTTTCATTTGGACTTTCTGACTCAGCCAGCAGCAATAAAGTACATTTGCCAGAAGTAAGACTGGGAGCAGATCAGAGTCAAGTACTTAAAGAGGTAACAAAGACATAACGAAGTGATCTGGGAAAATATTTACATTAAGTTACCTATTATTCTTTTGAAACATCCACTATATTAATGGTTGCTGTGGATTTTTTCCACCCTACAGCACTTAATGATGACACAGAAAACACAGCTCAGAAGGAATTTTTTAAAAAGCTGTGCAGGTTAGTACCGTGAGAATTGGGCAAAATCCAATTTCACTGGTTGATCTGGTCTAAAAATCAGATTCCCATTCAATGATTCCCAGCTTGGAATTGTCAATTCCATTCAAATTAAAAATCTTTTCTGGGCAGGCACAATAATATCCAGAAGAGGGGTTCTCAACCTTGGCAACTTTAAGACTTGTGGACTTCAACTCCCAGAATTCCTCAGCCAGCTTTGCTGGCTGAGGAATTCTGGGAGTTGAAGTCCACAAGTCTTAAAGTTGCCAAGATTGAGAACCCCTGATCCAGAGGATCTAAATCAATTTGGAGGCATCTGGTTTGACAATCTGAATCAACTTTCTGGCATGATTTTTTTTTTAAAAAAGCAAAACAAAATCAAAACCCAATTTATTGGAGAGATTCAATCGACCTTCAAACTAAATCTCTGAAGTAAGTATTTGAACAGCACTACTGAACTTTCCAGTTATCTGACTGGATTCTGAGGTTGCACATGACCCTTATTTCTGATAGCCCAAGGCCTTTTCAGGGTTTCCGGACAGAAAAACAACAACCCCTACCTAGCTGCCGGTTAAAAAAACAATCCAATTAATTCCATCAATTATTTCCTATTGCCGAGTGATCCAATTACTTGGCAGCCAATTACAAAGTTTTTCCTCAGTTACTTGACAAGAAGGAAAATGGAAGAAAACTCAGAAATGAGACTAGAAGGAGGAGTTAAGTCTTTATTTCTTTTTAGTTTGTAATTCATTCCGTTCCTTTTTCACTTTTTCGTTACAATATAAAATTGTTTTAGTTTTAATCTCCCCTGATTTTTTACTATCTATCTATTTATCTATCTGTCTGTCTGTCTGTCTGTCTGTCCGTCCGTCCGTCCGTCCATCCATCCATCCATCCATCCATCTATCATCTATTGAATTTATATAACTGCTGATCTATCTATCTACCCACCTATCTACATAGAGAGATGCACAGATACAGACACACATTTATCATGATCTTTCTGTTAACTCATTTTTAGTTGATCATATAACTTCTCCTTCCCTCTTCAAATTTCATTACCTCCTTTCTCTTCCCCCAACCATCAAATCATCCTCGGCCAATTTAATGGCAACTCAAGAGTTGTAGCCAGCCATCCTCCATACAAAACATCAGTGTGGCTTTTTGAATCAGTCCAAGGAAAATAACAACCACAGAGAACACTAAGCAACATAAATGTTTTTTTAAAAAAATAAATAAATAAAATAGTGCAGGGTTGGACAATCTTGGGTGACATGTGGCTCTTAGCCTTATTTCATGGGGACTTTGTTTTAAAAAAAACAACCATTGTAAGCAAACAAATCAGATTCTTTGCACGTGGACTCTTATCCCAGCATAATGTCTATAATGGGAGAAAGAGAGAGTATCTTCAGAAAGGACCCAGTGAGAAAGGGGTGACTGACTCTGCCCATTGTTTGCTTAAGCCTCACTTAAATAGTCCCTGAAAGATTATTCCTTAAGGATCATGGTCTTTAAAAGAAAAAAGCTGCGTATCTTAAAACTAGCAAAATATATACTTACTGTAAGGACCAGCCTTAACTAGGTCTCCCAAGAAAGCAGAACTCTTGAAACAGGCATTGTTTCAAAAGGAAATTTTATTGAGAGTTAGTGAGAGCAGGAAGGCAAAGCAAGGTCTGAAGATTTCACGTGCGAAAGGTTATATCAAAAAGCTCATTCAGGTCTCCTTCCCCCCCCCCCCAGTGTCCACTGTCTGTTTGAAATCCAGCCAATCCATAGGTGCTAGATTGTTTTGAAAACTTTGTGATTTAGCACCGTTCTCAAGGCCTCTCTCGGTTTTGTTCCACAACAGTCCCAAGGTCCATCGTCTGGAGATAAGACAGATGTTTTCATACCACATTTCTTTCACAAGGAGGGAAGGCAAAGCAGAGCAAGGCGAATACATTCCCCCAACCAACCAGTGCCCCTCCCAGCAGAATGGCAGGCCCCAAAAATGAATACATAGGCACAAGTAATAAACAGTAGGCAAATCTATTTGAGGGATCCTGACAATTATATTTGATTTCATTAAACTATCAGTTCAGAGAGATGGGACAGATTCTGTAGAGACTCCAGGGTTGAACTAAGGGAAGCCAGAAGAAAACCATGCCTAATTGAAATTTCATCAAAGGGTGAAAGCGAATGAATGAATGAATGAATGAATGAATGAATGAATGAATGAATGAATGAATGAATGAATGAATGATGCTAATCTTTCTGGACAAATGAGACTCAAGTCCTTTACAAGCAACAATGTCTCAGAGGTAAATGAAACACGGCCACTCTTACAGCAAAAAAAAAAACACATTTTAAAAAAATGTCCCCAGTGCTGAACACAGGGACACTTTGCTATATTTGATCTGTATCCTTCCTCTCTGTCTAGAGGACTCTCAAAGGATGGGTGTGACCCTTTCCAATCGAAGGATCATCTTTAGCCTCTGAAAATCATATAGGAAGCAACATTCTAAAAAGTGAGTTGAGCCTCAACCAAGAAATTAGTGTGTTCCAGAGGGACCAAACTGGATGCTGTTTATTTAAAGTTAATTTAATTAATTACAGTTAATATATTGGGTGGCTCACCACACACTGAATAACTTCTCTCATATTAAAAATGTCAAATTAGCCCTTTGAGTTGGACACTCCCTGCTTTACACCACCAAGGACAAAAGATCTCAGGAAGGATTCAAGAGATAGAACTTGGCTCTAGGGAATAAAGACGAAGCCCAGAGAGATTCTTGGAGGCTTGACTAAGTTAATTGGATGCCAGATGTTTCCAGGTTGAACTCAGGGTATTGATTTTTTTACTTTCAGAATTGTAAATAACTTTATGCCTGGCCCTGCCCATCTTGATTTGTGAAGTAGGATCACTGTTATATACAATGGAATTCATTTCAATACATGCCAGTGTCTGAAATATGAATGTAACATTTCATGGTTCTCAATTATTGCATGGGGTACTTAGACAATGGAAAAGCTTCTGCTTTTTTTTTACAAGAAAAACACTTGAGTGTCTTTGGTTATTCGGGTTATTCGGGTTATTCGGGTTTTCTCCCACGTAAAATTGGAAGTGTCTTGGTGACATTTCGACGAAGTCCCATTCGTCATCTTCAGGCTGGTGTTTTCAGCTTCATGCTTCGAGGAGCAATGTGTGGTCATAGCTGTTTCTTCCTTTTAACTACCAGTGGGGGTATGAACTGATGAGCTTGGCTGTGTTCTAATTGGGTGGAGGTGTGTTCTGATTAGTTAGGGGCTTGGCTATGCTCTGATTGGATGGGGGAGTGTTCTGTTTGGGTGGGGGCTTTGTTGTGCTCAGGTTAGTCTGAGTTGCAGGGAGATTTAAGATGGTGAGCTGCCTTGCTATTGTTTGGCTTCGTGTTCATTTTCGTGCCACTTCTTCAGGGTGGGTGTCAGTTTGCTTCATGTATGGATTGGAAGGATTTAAAGTGGCTAATGATGCAGCTGTGGTCTGGCTTCTGGTTTGTGGTCATGCCTCATCATCGGTGTGGGTTTGGGTTTGCTTTTTGTGTGGATGTGTGGTGGTGACATCCTGTGTGGTTTTCGTGAGAGTGGGTCTGGTGTCATTCTTGTGTTAGGGACTCGTTTGTCAATAAGGGCAGGTTTCCAAATGGCTGGAGGTGGGAGGTATCATCTCGTTTGTTCATGCTGTGTGGGCATTTTTCTGTCTCGATGGCTTCTCTGATTATTCTGTTATTAAAGTGTTCAGTTTTGGCGATAGTTCTGGTCTTTTTAAAGTCAATTTCATGTCCTGTGGCTTTAAGGTGTTGGACCAGGGAAGAAGTTGGTTCCTCTTTTTTGACTGAGTTCTTGTGTTCTTCAATGCGTGCACTTATTTTTCTGTTGGTTTGTCCGATGTATGTCATGGGGCAAGCGGTGCATGGGATTTCATATACTCCTTGATTTTCTAACTCAATTTTGTCTTTGGGGTTTCTTAGGATGGTGGATATTTTTCTGTTTGTGCAGAATGCTGTCTTGATGTTGTGTTTGTGAAGGATCTTGCTGTATGTATGTATGTATGTATCTATATGTGTGTGTGTGTGTATAAATATATATATACACATATACACACACATATATATACACATATATATATGCACACATACATATATACATATACACACACATACATACATACATACATACGTGTGTGTGTGTGTGTGTGTGTGTGTGTGTAGGTCTTTGGTTCTTCGGGTTTTCTCCCACGTAGAATTTGAAGTGTCTTTGAATTTGAAGTCCCATTTGTCATCTTCAGGCTGGTGCTTTCGGCTTCGTGCTTCTAGGAGCAATGTGTGACTATAGCTGTTTCTTCCTTTTAACTGCCAGTGGGGGTTTGAACTGATTGGCTGGGAGCTCAGCTGTGTTCTGATTGGGTGGAGGTGTGTTCTGATTGGTTAGGGGCTTGGCTGTGCTCTGATTGGATGGGGGCTTGGCTATGCTCTGATTGGATGGGGGAGTGTTCTGTTTGGGTGGGGGCTTTGTTGTGCTCAGGTTAGTCTGAGTTGCAGGGGGATTAGAGATGGTGAGCTGCATAGCTGTTTGGCTTCGCGTTCGTGGTTGTGCCTCATCTTCATGGTGGGTGTCAGTTTGCTTCATGTATGGATTGGAGGGGTTTAAGGTGGTTAATGATGCAGCTGTGGTCTGGCTTCTGGTTTGTGGTCGTGCCTCATCATCGTGGGTTTGGGTTTGCTTTTTGCGTGGATGTGTGGTGGTGACATCCTGTGTGGTTTTCGTGAGTGTAGGTCTGGTGTCATTCTTTGTGTTATGGACTCGTTTGTCAATAAGGGCAGGTTTCCAAATGGCTGGTAGGCGGGAGGTATCATCTCGTTTGTTCATGCTGTGTGGGCGTTTTTCTATCTCAATGGCTTCTCTGATTATTCTGTTATTAAAGTGTTCAGTTTTGGCGATAGTTCTGGTCTTTTTGAAATCAATTTCGTGTCCTGTGGCTTTAAGGTGTTGGACCAGGGAAGAAGTTGGTTCCTCTTTTTTGACTGAGTTTTTGTGTTCTTCAATGCGTGCACTTATTCTTCTGTTGGTTTGTCCGATGTATGTCGTGGGGCAGGCAGTACATGGGATTTCATATACTCCTTGATTTTCTAACTCAATTTTGTCTATAGGGTTTCTTAGGATGGTGGATATTTTTCTGTTTGTGCAGAATGCTGTTTTGATATTATGTTTGTGGAGGATCTTGAAGAGGATGTTGGAAGTTCCCAATGAAAGCTAGGTTATATTAAAGTAATTTTCTTTCTTAATCTCCTGGTGATCATAAATTATTTATTTCATAACATGAATGTGCCCAGGAGTCGTATTTTTATGGATATCATTAACCATATATTTATATTTCACTCGCAGTTCACTGTGAAAATCACTGAAACCATGGACAGCTACTTGAGATGTTCTGCTTGTACAACATATTTAAAGAAGCATAGAAGATACAGATCAGCTCTTCTGGCTTACTCTAAGTGCACACACGCACATGCACATGAACACACACAGAGAGAGACACACACGTCGATCTTTCCTCTTCCAAGGAATCCTCAACATCATCCAACTGACTGGCAAAATCTGAAAAGGGGGATTTCTTACTTATTTACTTGAAGATGAATAGAATTCTCAAGTATAATCACTTGGGTCTCTACAAAGCTTTGATTCAGATATTTGGATCAAAGAAAACATATTCAAATCTTCAATCTGAATTGCCTTTTCTGAATCAAATTGATGACTGGGAACAGTTGAGTTGAATCTGATGCTTGCAAATCAATTTGACAAGTCAAAAGGGCTCCTGTGCTTTTAAAAATTGAATCAACTTCCCAAATCACATTTATCTAATTTCACCATTTTATTGGAACAGAAACTCCCTGGTGCCATCCAGATGAAACAAATCATCCAGACCAAAGTGGCACTAATTCACACATACACACACAGCTACCACTGAGGACCCTTCTTTATAAGCTTACTTTACTTGTATTCTGTTTGGATTGAACTTCTGAATCAGGCTTCAGTGCAGAACATGGCTTAGAGCAGCGGTTCTCAACCTGTGAGTCGTGACCCTTTTGGGGGTTGCACGAGCCTTTCACAAGGGTCGCCTAAGACCATTGGAAAACACATATTTCTGATGGTCTTAAGCAGGGCTTGTCACCCACCTTCTCTCCCTCCCCCCCTCCACTCCACCTCACTTGTTTGTGGAAAATATACTGCTTGGTGGCAGTCTGCACGAACTCTACCAAATGTGCCCTGCAGGGGGCACATGAAGAGCGCAGGCACAGAGCAAGGCCCCGCCCTCCCCAGAGACTCATTGTGCAGCAACCAGATTGACTTCTTCTCGTGCACGCAGGTCAGTGAAGGGGAGGCTGCTGCAGCACCCAACTCCTGCACCTATCAGCTGGCAACCCCCGAACTTGCACTTGTCAGCCGGGAGGTCTGGCAACGGCTGCCAGTCTCCTTTGCCACCCCGCCTCTCCTTGACTCCTCCTCCGCCCGTTCATGTCGAGACTGTCGGGGCTTGACAGGGAGAGAGGGAGGGAAGGAGGGAAGGAGGAAGGGATTCCTCCTTCTCTCCTAAGCTTCAAAGCATGATGGGCTTCCCAAGGGCATCACAATCCTCACGAAAGCGAGGGGGAGAAGCAAAGCGGGTGAGAAAGCTCGTGGTGGGCTCAAAGGAGCACCTGTCAGCATTAGTGATGAGAAATTCCCCACAAACCCAGGGAAAGGGTGGAGAAAAGGAGCCCCCTTCGGGAGGAAACCACCACCTTCTTCTCCTTGGCTTTGCGCTCTTCTGTTCCTCAGCAATGGAAGAGAGGGAGGGAAGGAGGAAGAGACTAAGAAGGAGGTGAAGGAAAGGAAGGAAAGAAGGGACAATGGGAGAGAGGGAGGGAAGGAGGAAGAGACTAAGAAGGAGGTGAAAGAAAGGAAGGAAAGAAGGGACAATGGGAAAGAGGGAGGGAAGGAGGAAGAGACTAAGGGAGGTGAAGGAAAGGAAGGAAAGAAGGAAGGGACAATGGGAGAGAGGGAGGGAAGGAGGAAGAGACTAAGAAGAAAAGGAAGGAAAGGAAGGAAAGAAGGAAGGGACAATGGGAGAGGGAGGGAAGGAGGAAGAGACTAAGAGGGAAGTGAAGGAAAGGAAGAAAAGAAGGAAGGGACAAGGGGAGAGAAGGGAGAGAAGGAAGGAAGGCACCCACCTCAGTCCCATCCCAGAGACCCACAGATTCCCCCCCCCACAGGCACTCTGCAACCTGAGTGATCAGCTGGCCACGCCCCCTGGCCATTGATCACGTGACTCTGGGACACTGTGAATGTCATAAGTATGAATCAGATGTCAAGCATCCAAATGTAAATCACATGACCCTGGGGATGCTGCAACAATCATAAGTGTGAAAAATGATCATAATTCACTTTTTCAGTGGTGTTGTAACTTCAAACTGTCACTAAGTGAATTGTTGTAAGTCGAGGACTACCTATACTTTCCCAGTTTTTCCTTCTTTTTTTTTTGGTCAAGTTTTTGATACCCCCCAGCCAGCTGGATGGGGGATTGGGGGTCACCACAACATGAGGAACTGTATTAAAGGGTTGCGGCATTAGGAAGGTTGAGAACCACTGGCTTAGAGTCAGACGGATCAATCATTGGGCTCTTTATATGCCACGTTGCTATGCCAAGGAGAGTCTCAGTTCACAACTGTCAGTTTTGAAGATTTGCAATTGCTTTTGGTCAGTTTACAATTGTATTGATTTCATAAACCAAGCATATGGCATTGTTCAGAGGCCATAAATAGAGTTGTGCTTGGCTGCCCATGGGTCACAAGTAGTCACAGCAGAGAATAGAGAGATCATGATGCATGAATGACTTTACATACAATAAAAGAGTAGCTATGCACCAAATATGGGCAGTCAGCAGATGATCAACTATAGTATATCTGCTACTTGGTGAATCTGAAATTTCTTTTTTTTTTCTTCCCCTCCCTCTCTGTCTTTTTCTCTCTGCGTGTGCTTCTCTCTTGAAATTCAGAGGACAGAAGGCAGAGTTCTCTAATCCCAAATCAATTTGTTAGACTTTCTCTAGGCTTCTTATATACAAGGAATATCCTTTTGGAAATCCAGGGAACTGAACTGTAAGATAGTACCTGCTTGCTTTTATGTTACAAAGAGTAGACCATTTTTGACAGTGCCACTGCATCAATTGTTTATCAAGACCCTGTAAGAGATTAGAATTCTTTCTCTGAAACCATCACTAAATTGCAAGTGCACTGCCATATTTATACTCATACTTGTTCAATTTTCCGGTGCGTGCTTTGCTCAGGATAAGCCACAGTGCTTCGCTCAGCAGCAAGCAGAGGGAAGGTTGACTTAGAGGCTCAAGAAAGGTCATTTGTATCCCATGATTTGGCTGCAACAGAAGAAAGTAAAAAGAAAGAAAAAGGAAGGGCAGGTAAAAAGACTCAGCCTTGGAATTCATCAGCCAAATTGGACCATATATCTACTGATTTCATCTGCTGTTTGCAGGTCAGCTCACCATAGATAGAGGTGGTTCCACTGCCATTTTAGGTATCAAACAATTCCTGAAAATATGGCAGTCTTTTGGGCTCATTATAGAAAAATCCAACTACTGCAAAAAGCACATCCACTAGCCTAGGAGATAGGATGCATTTTTTTCTGGGTTTAAAACTTAAAAATAAAATTCATTAAGTCTGAAAGCTAACGTACCTCCTGAATCTCTGAATAGCCACTAAATATCAGTCACGAGATCTAGGGAAGTTCTGGGAATTTCAAAAAAGGGATTGAGGAGCCCCACATTCAAAACTATGGTTTCTTCAACCCTTTCTAAATTATTGAAGAGTGTTTCAATTGACCAACACTAATTAGGGATGGGATTAACACACTGATATCCAATGTGAAGAAAATAGGGATGATCTTGGCAATTGGTAATTTTGCCCTGGAAGATTTAATGTTTTCTGGATGAATTTCACTCATTGCAATCTCAAAGCAGGGCCTGACAGCTTATGATCCTTGGCAGGGGAAAACAAGACTCCTGCTCCTACCTCCTTGGCTGGCAACAATAATGGCTCACAGATTATTTGTGATGGCATTGAACATGTGGCTAATATGCAATTTGTCAGCACCACGCTAGTCACCTATGACAAAGTTTTGCATCTGGAAATGTCTTCACAATAGCATTAATTCAGATATGGGGATGCTTGTACTTGTTCCTCAAAGTAGCCTTGCAAAGTATTGCTTTGTTTAAGCATAACAGCAGTCCATGTTATGTGGTAAAAAGAATTGGTACAGTTTAATGCACTGCCTATTATCCTGAATTTTGTCCCCTGGTGCCATCTTGTGTTGATATTGAAACTCATCTTCTCTTGTAGCAAAAAGTTGATATATATATATATATATATATATATATATATATATATATATATATATATATATATATATATATATATATATATATATATATATATATATATATATATATATATATATATATATATATATATATATATATATATATATATATATATATATATATATATATATATATATATATATATATATATATATATATATATATATATATATATATATATATATATATATATATATATATATGTGTGTGTGTGTGTGTGTGTGTGTGTGTGTGTGTGTGTGTGTGTGTGTGTGTGTGTGTAGGTCTTTGGTTCTTCGGGTTTTCTCCCGCGTAGAATTTGAAGTGTCTTGGCAACGTTTCGATGAAATCTCATTCATCATCTTCAGGCTGGTGCTTTTGGCTTCTGCTTCTAGGAGCAATGTGTGGTCTAAGCTGTTTTTTCCTTTTAACTGCCAGTGGGGGTTTGAACTGATTGGCTGGGAGCTTGGCTATGTTCTGATTGGTTAGGGGCTTGGCTGTGCTCTGATTGGCTGGGGGGTTGGCTGTGTTCTGATTGGCTGGGGGAGTGTTCTGTTTGGGTGGGGGCTTTGTTGTGCTGGAGAGGTTCAGAGTGGCCAATGTTGCAGCTCTGGTCTGGCTCCTGGTCTGTGGTCTTGCCTTATCATTGGTGTGGGTTTGGGTTTGCTTTTTGCGTGGATGTGTGGAGGTGGCATCCTGTGTGTTTCTGGTGTCAATCTTTGAGTTAGGAATACGTTTGTCAATAAGGGCGGGTTTCCAAATGGCTGGTAGGCGGGAGGTATCATCTCGTTTGTTCATGCTGTGGGGGCGTTTTTCTATCTCGATGGCTTCTCTGATTATTCTGTTATTAAAATGTTCAGTTTTGGCAATTGTTCTGGTCTTTTTGAAATCAATTTCATGTCCTGTGGCTTTAAGGTGTTGGACCAGGGAAGAAGTTGGTTCCTCTCTTTTGACTGAGTTTTTGTGTTCTTCAATGCGTGCATTTATCCTTCTGTTGGTTTGTCCAATGTATGTAGTGGGGCAAGCAGTACATGGGATTTCATATACTCCTTGATTTTCTAACTCAATTTTGTCTTTAGGGTTTCTTAGGATGGTGGATATTTTTCTGTTTGTGCAGAATACTGTTTTGACGTTATATTTCTGCAGGACTTTGCTGATCTTGTCTGTGGTGCCTTTTATGTATGGGAGGAGGGCTTTGCCGTTTTCTTGTTCTCTGTCATGGATTTTAGTGGGAGTTTCTTTTTGGATTAAGTTGGAAATCTTATTTCTTGGGAATCCGTTGGATGTTAGTACATTAGTGAGAGTGTGTAGTTCGGTTTTTAGGTGTTGTTCGTCAGCTAGGCATTTGGTTCTGGAGATGAGTGTCTTGGCTACGGAGTTGATCTGTGCTGGGTGGTGGTGTGAGCGTGTGTGCAGATAGCGGTTTGTGTGTGTTTTCTTCTGGTAGATGGTGTGTCCTAGGGAGCCATTGGATTTCTTGTAGACTAAGACATCCAGGAAGGGAAGTTGGTTATTAGCTTCTGTTTCCATGGTGAACTGTATTTTGGGGTGTATGCTGTTGAGGTGTGTAAGGAAGTTGTCCAGTTTTCCTTTCCCATGTGGCCAGATTACGAAGGTGTCATCTACGTATCTGAGCCAGAGTTTGGGTTTGTGATCAGATTTTTCTAGAGCTTGGGTTTCAAAGTGTTCCATGTAGAGGTTTGCAATGACAGGTGAGAGAGGTGATCCCATGGGTGCTCCTTCTATTTGTTTGTATTTTTGTCCGTTATAGATGAAGTATGTGTTGGATAGACAGTGG